>JAJOOE010010299.1:0-38285 GCA_036250405.1 Solanum raphanifolium
ACCATGTAATACTTTGAATACAACATTGGGACTTAGCCCATACAAAAGCCTTAACATAACTAAAAGACATAAAAGGGAACACCATGGGGTTTGTCCTCAAAACTAGAAGGACTCACCAAGTCTTCATCTCCAAGCACCTTAGAAACCTACTCCTCAAGCATAGAACACCAATATCTCCAAACCCTACACTTTGGTAAAAGTGGAGAAGAAATATAGGTTAGCACATTAGATGCACTAAGTATGGAAGCCATGCAAAAACCATGCTTAAAACAAACATTTATTTGGAAGTCATGCTTTTATGCAATTTTTGTAAAACTTCATGAACATTGATAAAAGAGGCATAATATTCAACCACAACCAACATACAAGTCATTTAAACCACATTAGAACATACTCACATATAAATCTTTACCTTCTCATTAAGCCTTCACCTCAAGTAACTCTCAAGCTATACTTTGTGCAATGTATGGATAGCGTTACATTTAACATTTGCACCTTTACACAATAAAGCATATAAGAGACATAAACATTACATAAGTCACATCATCACATTAAGACCAACATCTAAGACAACTCTAAGTCATACTTGTGAAATGTACAAGTAGCATCCCATACAACTACTCACACTAAGTACTCCGTTGAAGTTTCCATAGACAAGGCACATATATATACAATAAGTCATGACAAGAAAGTAACTCATAATGCAATCCAAGTATAGCATGCATCATTTACATTTAAGCATATATAAGAGTCAACATTCATCAATAGCTTCATTTAGAAGTCCTTCATTCGTTAGACACTAGATCATCATTCTCATTAACTTTATCATAAGAGGATATTCATACATTAGCCATTAAGGCTTAGAGAACTCACTATGACCCTCTCAAAGCCTACTTATGCAATGCATAGATATCATCCCATACTACTACCTACACTTCATAGAACTTATCAAGAAACCATAATGCACATCTCACATAATGGGAATAGGCATTAAACGACATACACCATGAGAGCTAATCATGGAATCCGGTGTCATATGACCCCACATCAAAGAAAGGTGTTCTACTTGCCTAAGGTAGAACTAGGTAATATCTTAGCTTTGGTAAGAATACCATCGGCTAATATATATCCTATGTGGGCACATAGTTATTGGATAGGAAGATGTTCATTGGAACTCTAGCCTAACATTGGGAGAGTTTCCATCTTACCATATCCACTCGGTGCTTAGCCTCCATTCCCATAGAGTAGTTCATTTACATTAACATCATTGTACTTGAGAGGGCTACCAACACTAGGTCTACCGATCCAAAGTACATTACACAAGAAAGGGCCAACATCATTAGGTCTACCGGTTCAAGGTACATTAGGGATAGCTCATTGTCTTTCCAAGAAGGGTTCCATAAACATTGGGTCTACCGATACAAGGTCATCATTTCACACATGAAAGGGATACCAACACTAGGTCTACCGATTCAAGGTTCATCACATTAGTTCCTAGACTCATCATGAAGGGCTACCAACACTAGGTCTACCAGTTCATGTCATAGCCTAGAATACTTCATCATTCATTTATGAAAGAATTGCCATTGGCCTATCGATTCTTATTCATCTAGTCAAGACACATTCATTAGCCAAAAGTGGATGGCTAAGCCTACCAACTTAAGATTTAACAATACTTTCATTCATTCAAGAAGAGGGTGCCTAAGCCTACCAATTCAGGATGCACATTCAGTTTTACATTCATTCATACAAGAATAGGATGCACAAGCCTACCTATTCAAGATATACAACATTACATTATAGAACCCTTCACCTTCCATCACCTACATTCATGAGTATTAAGTGATAATATGTTTTCAATCACAACACATTTACATTCTATACAAGATCATCATTCTATCATTGAAATCACATTCATATCTTTCACATTATACATAGTAATTAAACACCTCCACCTTTCAAGTGAATCAACATCTCTATCACAAATTCTACTTCAACATGTAATTAGGTCATAACTTGCCTTCAAGGCCATGAATCTCAAATCTTCAACACCAACAATTTACCACAATTAAGGCATAGATAATGATACCATTCAATAGCCCAAAACAATTTAGACATAATTCATTCATAAGCTTTTATAATCATCGAACCCACTTCATAAAGGTACAATTTAGGAATTGAGAGAATTCATGGCTTCGTAGAGTATTTTCATCATAAATCATCAATTAAACACCAATACAATCATAATTTGTCATTAGAAACCATTTGAAAACGTTTGCTGAAAGAACCCATGAGATTGAGTAAAATCCTAGGTTTTTGATTACTTGAAATCACCTTGAAATTGGCTCCTTGAATGAAAAGTTAGACAAGGATCAAGACTACCATACCTTTACTAAGAATACCCAAGCAATTTGAGGAGGAACCACCTTGGAATCACCAAACCCTAGCTTCAATGGCTCCGTTCTTCTTCTTCTTCTCTAATGGAGGATTTCTAGTGATAGCAATATTTGAGAGGAGGTGAGTTTCTTTTTGATACTATTTGGGGTGACTAAAATGAGAGAATTCAAGTCTAAAAAGTGTCTTATAGTTGCTAGGAAAGGAATAGAATAAGGTGGACTCAACTTTGGAAAAGAACTAAGGACCCACAAAGTTACAACTTAAAAATCTTCCCCTTGCCCATCTAATCTCGCCCTTTGGACCCTTAGGCTTGCCAAGTTCACTAGGCGACTCGCCAAGTGCACCCTTGGCTCGCCTAAATTTCCAGTGAGCTCATTAAATGGGCAGATCATTAGGCGATGGAGGGGGGCCAATGGGCGACACGCCAACCAGCTTGGTGAGCTATGACTTAGCTCACTCTTTGGTGCAGCAACTAGGCCAAATGGGCAGTCCACTAGGCAATCACAAGAGCACAAGGGCGACTCACCCAATCCTTTGGCCGATCAAACAGACCCATCACCAAACAACCCCTCAAGGAACAAGGCTTCTTTCACCCTATATTGCTAGGCTAGGCCCTTGCTTGCACCCTAGGCTTCTACCTTGCTCCATTTAGGTTCTAAAACAGCCTAGACATCAACCTAAAGTTACGCTAACCCAAATGTTAAGGCTCTAGTTCAACCTATCATTTTCCGATTCGTTACACCAAGGCAACCCCCTAAGACGTAACATGGTGTACTTGACCCTGAAGGAGTCTCATACAAGCCCTTAGCATACATAAACATAGATAATAGAAATGATGCGGAATTTAAAATTTTACAATCAAAGACTTTCTCTCATAAAACCGAAAAGAATCTAGACATTGTCTCATAATCCATGTACTACAATACAATGTCAATATGGTCACAACCCTTTACAATCGAAAAAGTCTCAAAAGTAGAATATAAGAAAAAGCAACTAGACGTGAATGACATTTTGTCTTGCACCATGAGGACTTACCACAAGTCTTGAAGATAAGTAATCCAAGCCTTGGTCAAGAAAGGAAGTACACTTCACCTAGCCGGAACCTACACTTATAAAAATGTAGAACAAATAGGGGTTAGCACAAATATGTACTAAGTATGGAAGCATGCATACAAATCCTTGAAATATGATAAAAATGACATTTTAGTTGAAAAGTATGCATTTTTCAAGTTTGAGAATCACTTATGCATTTTAATGCAAAACACAAGTCATAGCATATTCATCACATAAATCCTCATAACATAGTAGAACCATTACCTTAGCAACCCTAAGGTATACTTGTGCAATGTATGGTTGGCAGCCCTTAATACCAACCACACTAAGTACTCCTTTGAAGCCACCTTAGTCATACATATCATCTTTAGACCTCATGATAGTCAATAGTCATAGATAAGGAAATAGTCATGTACATTACTTGAACATAAAGAAAGTCATTCATAGCAACAATCCATTCAACCATACATGCATACATTCATGTCTTTTCATAGTGTAAAACAACCATCCCATAATCGCTTTCTAAGTCTACTTTTGCAATGTAAAAGTGAAGTCCCACACCCCCACTCCTACTAAGTAAAACTCATCAAGAAGTCATAAGTATGGTTCGTGTCATATTCATTATCTTGTCATATAGGGAAAATAGCCAAAACCGACATAGACCATGTGAGCTACATGGAATCCGGTGTCGTGTAACCCCACACCGAAAGAAGGTGTCCTACTTGCCTAAGGTAGAACTACTTGTATTAGCTTTTAGGTGGATCCACTAGCTAATTACCTATGTGGGCACATAGTTATGGGATAGGGATATTGCTTCTAGAAACCCGACCTATTGTATTGACGGAGGAGCTTCCATTTCATGAGAATAAATAGATGACCCGACCTATTGTATTGACGGAAGGTCCTCTACCTCATTTAACATATCCACTCGGTGCTAAGCATTATTCCCAAAATTATACATAATTAGTCTTGAATTATATTTACGTGTGTGAAGGAATATCTGACCCTCCATTCAATAAAACTCATAAAATAGCTCATAGATTCATTTAGGTGAGAATGGACTTTCAACCTTAGAATCAACATTAACTTGTGAGCAAACCTTTCACCTTATGTTCATAGTGTTTCATGAGAATAGCCTTTCAATCAACACCACAACATTATCATCATCCTAGACAATTCATACGTAGTCAAGTGTAAGAGTAAGGGGAGAATGATCTTTCAACAATACCATAATTTCTACAATAGTCATAGGATCTTCACTTTCTAAGTGAATCATAAGTTCATACACAACTTTCATCAACATGCACAAACCTTCATTATTTTACCCTTCAAGGGTCATAAATCATGTCTCACAATCACACCTAGAAATACTACATTAGGCATGAATAAAACAAGATTCAATAACTACAATACCGTAGAATCAATTCATAGTATTCAACTTGCATCAATACACCCATCACAATTCATGAAATTGGGGTCATGGGGAAGTTCATGGGTTCATGGGGGATTTTACTATAAAAATCACCATTAAACAACAAATCAACCATAATATAATACAATTTACCCATTGCAATCATTTTTAGGAAGAACACATGGCTAGATTGAAAACCCTAGTTTTTTGAATACTCAACCAATTCGAAATTAAGAGTTGAAGGACCTCATGGAGGAAATATCTCCATAAATCAAGACTCCCATACCTTGATTGAAGCTTTCCCATGAATTGGAGTTGAGAAGATGGATTCTTGAGCCCTATTCTTCAAGTTCTTATTCTTCTTCAATGGAGTTTGAGAGAGGGAATTTTTGGAGAGGAGAATTGGTTATGTTTTGAGTCTTGTGAATTATGATATGTTAAAAGAGTTGTTTAATAGTTAATAACTACTTATATATGTCTAAGTAACTAATATAAACCATCCCCACCCTTTAATATTTAAAATAGAACTTACATAAATTAATTCACCTTTGGCCGAATTTAAGACAGACTCACAGACCCCATATACGAACCCTACCCACGGGGCATGGATGGACCCATGGACCATACTGGTCACTCGTGGGTTGGGTCTGAGACTTGTCATTTTGGCCATGGTCCAGACCTCACTCACGATACCCCATCCACGGGGCGTGAGTGGGTCCACGGACCGTACTGAATGTTCGTAGAATGGTACTGGAACTTTCAAGATTTGGGGGAGGTCTAGCCTCGACTCACGACCCCCACCTACGGGGAGTGAGTCCACCCACTGGGTGTGGGTGGCCATTTCGTGAGTCAAGTTGCTTTTGACAGCTTTTTGGGCAGTCTCTTGGTCCTTCTCAAGAACCCCAAGGGTCCTTGAGGGGGCCATGCCTTGACGTTTAGGGACTGAAACATTAGAACTAAGTAGGGGAGGTTATTTTATGACTCTTATCTTTACGGTTAACCTCATTTAGGCTACTAGACTATGTGTTAGGCTCGAGCTTAGTTCATTAGATTTTTGGGGTGTTACAAAGTTGGTACAGTAAAAATTCAGTATGATTCATTACCATCTTATTGCAAAAAATGTAAATTAAAGGGTCATGGTAAAGAAGAATGCAGAGTACTTTATCTAGAGTTGGTGCAACAACATGATGACAGACCAAAAGTAGCACAACATGCAGATAATATGCAATTTTACAAAGGAGTTGTAAAGAGCAAATGGAAGCCAACTAATAGAAATTTTACAAAAAATACTAGAGAATTAATGAGTAATAAGGTTCAAAAGAGTGAGGGGACACTCAAAAATTATAATTCTTTTGAGGTGCTTGATCAGCCATTAATAAGAGAGGTGGAAATTGTTTCAAATCACAGTTATAGTCTTCAAGGAGGAGTGGAAGGTGTAAGGAGTGACTATACTCATGAGCCTGTTAAATCTGGAGGTAAAATGGAGGTAACAAAAGTAGAAAGTGGGGACAATAGTGCAAGTGACAAGGGGCGTTTGATACAAATGGAAGACGCTATGATGATTGATGCAGGGGTCAATAATGAAGTGAATTTGGAGATAGTGAGGGTTGAGAAAATAATGCTGAGTTAGCTCATCAATAGATGTCCAGCGAGCAACTGGACAATAGCATGTGACATGCTTCTTTTCAAATTCCTTTGCAAATGTTGGAGCCAAAAGAGGAGAGGTATCCAACTCAATTGCAAGGGTCTGTATTATTGACAAGGGAGGAGGAGGAACACAAAAATTAGGACCTGGAAGTGGTTTGTTTTAAATCACAGCCTGCTCAAACCTTACATGAGATGGTATCACACCAAGGGACTGTGGAGGGGAAAGAAATGGTTAACAATAGTGCAACAGAAAATAATGAAGAAAAAGAAGTTTTGCAGATTGATTATAAAGCTTTTCAAGAAGCAGGGATCTCACTTTCATCAGCAATAACACTTAGAGGCAAAAGTAAAAAGGAAGTCTTACCTATAAGATCAAATCCTATAAGGGGGGACCAATAATGGGTCTAAATGATGATGACGACTTTGTTTTGGAATGTGAGGTCTATTAGATCTCAAAATTCATTCCATAAAATTCAAATGTTACACAGATTTCACAAGTTTTCTATCATTACTTTAATGGAGCCTTTTCAAAATATTATTAATAAACAATGGTGCAAAAGGAGATTGGGAATGGAGTATTCTAATTATAACTGTAGTGGCAAAATTTGGATATTCATTAAAGAGCATATTCAGGTGCAAGTGATGTCTGATACTGAACAGATGCTGACACTTAGGTTAATTTTCCAGGAAACCAATAATCCTTTGATTGTTTCTATAGTTTATGCCAAGTGTGATGCTAAGGAAAGGGTTCAATTATGAAATGAGATTTACTGTATTTGTAATACTAATCAGAATGCTCCTTGGTTTATTGGGGGTGATTTTATTGTCATTATGAGTGAAGAGGAGAAGATTGGTTGCCTGCATGTATATCCAAATGAGTATGAGGATTTTGCATTTTGTGTAAATTCTTATGACTTGGTGGAAGTCAATTATAAAGTGAGCCCTCTTACATGGTGGAATGGGAGAAATGATAATCAATGTATATTCAAAAGGCTGGATAGATACATGATGAATAATGACTTTTTGGGATCCATTGAGATGGTAGAAGTAGAACTTTTGGAAAGAACATGGTCTGATCATGCTCCTATGTTATTCTCTTGTGGACAGAAGAATAATGTTACTAGAAGCCTTTTTAGGTTCCTTAAATTTTGGATTGAAAGATTAGATTTCCAACAGGTAGTGAAGGACAGTTGGGCTTCTGAGGAGGTTGATGTGTTTATAAATTTGAAACAAAAGCTGAAAAATACCAAAATTGCCTTGTCTAGTTGGAGTAGAGTGGCTTTTGGTGACATTTTCAAGCAACTTGTTATCAAGGAGGAGATTGTAAGGGTGAAGGAGCAATTATTTGAAGATGCCCCCACTGCAGATAATAAAAGAATTCTGCATCAAGCTCATGCATAATTGAAAAAATATGTACATTTTGAGGAAGAGTATTGGAGATAGAAACATGGAATTCAATGGTTTACTGAATGGGAAAAAAATACTAGATTCTTTCACAGCTTGGTGAGAGGTAGAAGGAAAAGATTGAGCTTCAACAGAATTCAGAACATGGAAGATGAATGGATGGAAGGGGAAGAATAGGTGGAAGCAGCTGCTCAGGAGTTTTTCAAGAAGCAATTCACAGACAACTATATTATTGAGGAAACCCCAATATTGAGATATGTTCAGAAGAGTGTTACTAATGATGACAACTGCAAGTTAAATGCACACCCTACTAAGGATGAAATTAAAAAATAGTGTTTGCTCTCAATAGGGACAGTACTAGTGGCCCTGATGGGTTCACTAGTCATTTTTATCAACATGCTGGGATATTGTTGGTGATGATGTGGTTAAAGTGGTTGATGCATTTTTTTTCCAGGTGCTACACTTCCTAAGTCTATTACTCACTCTAACCTGGTTTTATTGCCTTAGAAATAAGATATTCAGTCATTTTCAGACTTAAGACCAATTAGCTTGAGTAATTTTCTTAACAAAGTAATTTCAAGGGTGATGAATGATAGAATTGGAGTTCTCCTTCCATCTTTGATTTCACAAAACCAATCTGGTTTTGTAAAAGGAAGAAGTATAACATAAAATATGTTACTTGCTCAGGAGATAATTTCTGATATTAATAAGAGAGGTAAACCTGCAAATGTGGTGATCAAGTTAGATATGACAAAGGTTTATGACAGAGTGGAGTGGGGTTTTTTGATAAAAGTTCTGGAGAGAATGGGTTTTGATTCTGGTGTTGTGGATAAAGTTTGGAGACTTGTTGCTAACAAGTGGTATTCTATTCTTATAAATGGGCAGGCTACTGGCTTCTTTCACTCAACTAGGGGAGTGAAGCAAGGGGACCCTCTATCCCCTGCCTTGTTCATTCTAACTGCTGAAGCTCTCTCTAGAAGTTTAAATGCTTTGTGTTGCAATGAGGTCTACAAGGGTTATGGATTACCAAAATGGAGCATTTATCATCTTTCTTATGCAGATGATACTATTATTTTCACTTCAGGAGATGGTACATCTTTAGAGTTATTGATGACAACTTTGAGGGATTATGAGAAGCAATTAGGGCAGATGATTAATATACAAAAGAACTCATTCTTTGTTTTTTTACAATATAACAAATGAATTGATTTATGACATTGACATGAAGACTGGTTTTTCTAGAGGGAATTTTCCAGTTATGTATTTGGGTTGTCACATTGGTCATTCCAAGAAGAAAAAAACACACTTTGCAGAATTGATGAAAAAGGTGCATCAGAAGCTTCAAGCTTGGAAAGGGAAGTTGTTGTCATTTGGAGGTAAGGTTGTTCTAATTCAAAATGTGTTAAACAACATCCCTATATATCTCTTATATACTATTATTCCTCCAAAATGTGTTATACATGATTTGCATAGAGGTTTTGCTAAATAATTTTGGAGGTTTAGGGATGTGGGCAGTAACAAGAACTGGGTGACTTGGTCAGAATTGTGCAAACCCAATAAGGAAGGGGGGTTTGGGCTTTAAATCCCTTTTTGATATTTCTAAAGCTTTATTTGCAAAACTATGGTGGATATTTAGAACACAAAAGTCTTTGCGGTCTAATTTTATGTGAAATAAATACTGTAAAAAAGAGAGGCCTGAAATGGTGGAATGGAAAAGGGTTTCTTTAACTTGAAAGTGTATGCTGGAAGCTAGAGATTTGATTGATCAACATATTTGGTGGGAACCAAAATGTGGACATTCAAGTATCTGGTATGATAATTGGTCATAATTAGGGGTTCTTCATTACATAATGCCTATTGACTCTTCTAGAAATGTACAATTGGAAGAGGTCAAACTGTGCTTTTTGAATGGAGAGTGGAATACTTAATTGTTGCAATTAAGTTTTGGGGAAGATTTCAGTAGACATGTAAGTCAACTTCTTAGGAGTACTGAGGTTGAGGAGCAGTGGGATAAACCTTGGTGGATGCTGAATGCTACTGAAAAGTTCACTGTTTGATCTGCTTGGGAGTTTCTAAGGGATAAAAATGAAGCATGTCTGAACTACAAGCATATTTGGATTACAGGAATTCCTTTTAAGGTTTCATTCCTTACTTGGAGAATATGGCAACACAAGCTTCCAATTGTCGAAGTTTTAGTTAGAAATAGAATGTGTGATAGAGTGGAATGTGAATGTTGTGCAGATGGAGTTCAGAAGACTATTGAACATTTACTCATTAGATGTTTAGATTCTAACTCAGTATGGAGATACTTTGCAGGTACAGTAGGAGTGGAGGGTCCTTTCATTCATCTGAAAGACACTGTGTATAAATGGTGGAATGAAAAATATTATGCAGAACTTAAACCTCTGATAATGGTTGTTCCAATGTTTATTTTTTGGCAAGTTTGGAAATGAAGAAATGCTAAGAAGTTTGGTGGTGATATGTCTTATATGAACAGGAGGGGAGGGATTTGCAGTAATTTAATCCTATTGGCTAAACAGAGATATCCATGGATGCAGAATATGCCCAATAATTGGCCTGAAATTGTAAGATTCTTGATTGAATATAGTCCTAAGGTAGGCTGTAAAATGCTTTACTGGAAGTTACCTAAGGAAAATTATTTTAAGTGCAACACAGTGGGGATTCCAAAGGCAACCTTGGACCAAGCTCTTCTGCTTTCTGTGTTAGAGATGATCAAGGCAATCTAGTATATGCTGAAGGAAAAATGATTGGAGTGTCAAACAATTGAAAAGCTGAAATAGTAGCTATGAGACTAGGGCTGTAATATTGTAGGATTCACAATCTATTTCCTTTGGTTCTGGAAATAGATTCATTAGCCGTCAAAAAGATGGTAGAAGGAGATTGGCACATTCCTTGGGAGGTGTCACTTGAGATTAACAGAATACGAGTTCTTAAGGAAGGATAGGACGTGGCCATTGAACACACATTGCAAGAAGGAAATAAGCTGGCAGATTTTATGGCTAACATTATGTTTTGTTTTGCAGGTACAAAATTCATACGTTATAATAATTTTCAAGCATTACCTAGGGAAGCTAAGGCATTATTAAACATGGACAAAAGGCAGATTCCTAATCTAAGGATTACTATGCTACAAAATGGAAATTTTACACATAATGAATGAACCAATATCAGAATTCTGATTACAGTGGTACATAATGACAAAATTCAAGACATTGCAAACACATGGTGGAATTCAAGGGAGAAGCTAATAACAAAAACAGAGACACACAATAGAAATAGCACAAAAATGCATATTACCTGAAGAAGATTATTGTAGCTTTGTCCTAAAGCTAAAGGTAGTGGTATTAGCTCCTTGATTGAGCTCAACCTGTCACAACTAAGGGATGAAACATACGAGGGTCTGAATCATGTAAGAATTAACAGTGAATATAGAGTATAAATCGAGGGAGTGACATAGCCGTCTGACCAGAATAGTCAACTAAATGTCGTTGAGTTGGAGAAGTCTTCGTTTGGGATGATTTCATGATGTTAGTGAGAGTTGTTAACGTATTATATGAAATAGACCCATAGCTTGACGTACCAATTTAGTCGTTTCAGGTTCATGACGATGGATATGGATGATGAAGCTTACACTTGCAATGGGAGCTGCAGCTAGGGCTAATTTGGAGAAGAAGACCCGCCCTTTCCCTTTCCTTATTTGTTCCTTTTTGTTTCCTAATTATAGAATAGGTATTTGTTTTGGATATTGGACCGGGTCCTTTTTGGGCCTAGTCATGCTTGTAATCTTGTTCTTTATATATCAAATGGTCTTTGCCCATTCGTTTTAGTCAAACTTTTTTTCTTTAATCATAATCATCAAAAAAAATTATATACAATTCTACAATGATTAATGGATCACTCATATACCATGTGGGTGTTTTTTTAAAGGAAAAAAAAATGAATATAAGATTAACAACTTAGAACTAAAGTGCGACTACGACATTATTGCAAACTATCTTAGGTAGTTGTGAATTAGGGTCGGAGAAAAGACATAAATTCAGCTCTGAGTTGTATTAAAAAGTCATTTACAAGCTTAAACTATTAGGACCATCTATTACACACCTATACTACTTAAAAATGTATTTATTTACTCCTTCCGTCGCCCACTCCTAGTTACTATGTTAGAATCAGAGTCACTCGCCTCCTAATGACGCCACATATTAAATGAACCCAAACTCGATTCATTTCACCCAAATCCATTTCATTTCATTTAGCCCAAACCTAATCACTCAAACCTATTTTATTCATCCATACCTAATCCATTTTATCCACCTGTTTAGTTTCTCGAAGAACACTAAAACCTAATTGATAAATTAGACCGTCGATCAAAGAAATTGTTAAAATTTGATGAAGATTTCTTTGATTTCATAGTGTTTTTAAGTCAATCCTTTGATTTCTTTAAATATTGTAATATTGGGAGAAATTTGACGGTTACAATTAAAGAGTTCATCGTTTGGTGGAAGAAAATCAGAGGTTCTTAGGATTTGGTAGAACATCTATTACGTAATTGTCTCAATTGCTAAAAGTTAGGCTCCATATCTCACTATTTCTATTTTTATACAGTTTACCCTATGGTTTCTATTTGGTTTTAGATTTTTTCTTCAAATTTACAATATTTAATTTGGTAAATAATTTCATATGCAATAAAAGAAGTCCTGACACCTATAATTATAACTTAGTATGACTCTTTGTAGTTGTATGTTTTTGTTGCGGTCGAAGATCAACTGTAATAATGGTCAAGGGTTGCGAAATTGGCTTGTTAATATTGTTTTCAGATTGTTAAAAGTCTCTTGATATGATCATTTGAGATTTTAGCATGACGGTGTTATGTAGAAGGGACATAAGGAAAAAAAGGGGAAGGGAAAAAAACTGTATGATGGTGGACAAATTATTGAATTTTTAGATGTTGATATAGATAGAATTTCTTATTTTGAATTGAGGGATTAAGTAAAAGAGTTAGGATATGAACCTGGACAATGCTAACTATATGTGAGACTACATAATAGTGCTGCTTTAATAGAAATTCAATTAGATAGAGATACTATTGATATTTATGAATATTTGAGTAATGGAAATATGTTGGAGGCATTTGTGTGCCAGTAGATTGCAAATCATATCTTGGTCCCACCTTCATTGGAATATGTAAAAGGGAAAAATGGAGTAATTGGACGTGAGAGAGCATATCAAAATAGTGGGCGTGATACTTCTTTTAATGCTGGATTAGAACCAACCCACGAGGTCCAAAAAAGGTTCCAAACCCTGCCCCTGCTACTACAAATACTTCTTCTCCTGTCCACTCTTATACTGCTCTAAATATTCCTCCTTCTATCCATCCTTGCACTGATCCAACTCCTAACTCTTTCAATCCTTTTATTGGTCTAACTCTTGCCTTTGCCCATCCTTCTTTCTATTTAATTCTTGAATCCTTCAATCCAACTCTTGTCCCTGTCCATTCTTCTACTAATCCAACTTCTGTTCCTGTGCATCCTACTATTGAACTAGACTTTGATATAGAATCATTAAATATAAAATTAGATGATGGGAATGATGTAGATGAAGAGATAAGAACTTTTAGGGAGGAAAAAAAGAAAAGAAAGATAAGGGAGAAGCGAGAATGAGCTTCATTGCCTGATAATGGAATGTTAGGAACATAAAAAAAGGGCTAGATGGTGGGTATGATGAATCTACATGTGGTAATAAAAATATCTCAGAATGCATGTTAGCTGGTGATGAACCTTAATATCCTTCATATGAAACTATCAGTTTTGAAACAGATCTAGATGATTACAGTGATGATGAAGAAGAGGTTTAACAGAGATTTAAAGTTGAAAGAGTAAGAAGTTGAAAAGAGTTGTATATGATGCAACTTGTCCGAAAATAGTATGAAAGTTGAGTCTTATTGTCATGATCCAGGGGTACACCCTAGAAGTAACACATCGTACTCGACCCCGAAAGGGTCTGATACTGGCCCTTAGCATATCATGAACATAAGATAATAGAAAGGTACGAAAAATTTAAAATCTTTATCCATACAATCGAAGTCTTTTATAAAAGCAAAGGGAAGCCTTTACTACACTTTGTCTCAAACCATCTATATCAACTTTGAATTAAAACCGTTGGGACACAACCCATACAATAGTCTCATGACATGAAAATAAAAGACATAAATGAAATAGTGGCTTCGTCCTCGAAGCTATGAGGACTCACTCAAATCTTCAGCTCCTTTGCTCCTTACAAACCTAGCCTCAAGATTGGTACTCAAATCTCCGAACCCTACATTTGATTAGAATGTAGGCAAAGTATACGTTAGTACAAAATGTAATAAATATGTTAGCTAGCATAACATCATAAGAGCAAACACAAGGAATAGTCAATAAGAGACATAAGTCATAAGAATAATGACAATGACATAATTATAAGCATAATCTCAAACATAGGCATAACTCATATACAAAGTCAATACTTAGACTTTCATAGCATAAGAGAACCCATATCATAAGGAAACTCCAAGTATACTTGTGCAATGCATGGATAGGATCCCATAATCCCATACATGCTAAGTATCCCCTTTGGTCATCATAGTCATACTTATCATCTTAGGATCTCATTCTTAGCATAATTCTCAAAACCAAGGGAATCTCTCACCTTTAGTGAATCGTAACATAACAAGGAAGGCAACTATAGCACAATCCTATCTAAGCATTCATCATATAAGAGAAACACTTCATGAGTCACCTCAAGGGAAGCTTGTGCAATGCATGAACAAGACCCCATAAACCTACCCATGCTAAACTAGACACTTTAGGTTCTTCATTCATGTTTATCATCTTTTAACATCACAAAGACAATGCGGAATCACCACTAGTCATGCATGTATTGGAGGGGCCTACCAAGCTACAATCCAAACTAGTCATGCTTATGTTCATAATTGAAAGGGGAATCACCTCAAGGCATACATGTTTAGTTCATTATGAAGGACAAGGGGAATCACCTCAAGCCATACATATCATGGAATCATAAAAACAAGGGTAATCACCTCTAGTCATACATATTAATGAATCATAAAGACAAGGGGAATCACCTCTAGTCATACATGTCAATGAATCATAGTTATTCGCCTCCATGTTCATTTTAATAGGATATAGGTATTCGCCTCAATATCCATTTTAATGTGTAATATAGGTATTCGCCTCCACATCATCACATAAGGATCATGGGTAATCACCTCCATGATCAACATAAAGGCTAACGGGTAATCACCGCTTGCCTTGGGAGTTATACATACATAAAGGGTAATCACCTCACACTCCCCATGTTTAACTAATTAGGAATAAGGGAACTCTCCTCACATTCCTATCATGTAAAGTTCTTTTAGGGGAATCACCACAACCTCATCACATTTCATAGTCCCTTGGACTGAATTCATTTTAGGTGAGAAAACCTTTCAATCAAGAATCATTCTATGTGAGAGAACCTTTTATAATATATCATATTCATGCATCATACCATATCTAGAATTCAACATTAGACATGGAAATCATCATGACTCAAGTGATTCTATCACTTCATACATTCATTAGGTAGATTAGGTAGGTAAAGGTATTCCACCATAATTCTATCCATTAGTCTTCTATTCTCATCTAGACTTTACTCTCAAAGCCTTAGCATACATAGTTAATCACATTGGCTTTACTCTCAAAATCCTAGTGATCAATAATCATGACTACAAGCCCAACTCTTAAAGCTTTACTTCTACAATCATCATTCATTCCTAGATTTCAAGGCATTCTAATCACATTCTTTATTATCTAGTGATTCTAATGATAATTCATCCTAAAGGTTCAACTTCAAGCTTTACAAGTCATAATCCATCATATATACTATAATATAATTCAATTTATGTCTATATGTTTCTATTCTTGATCAATTACTCTTTATATCATCAATTTTAGAAGATCATCTCTAAGTCTTCACTTTCACCTGCAAGTGTCTACGATCGTACAATAGTTTAGTAACCCAACCAAGGATTGGGGTCGAGTCCCAAGGGAGTGGGCATGATAATTAGTGGTTAAGTGCGAAAATTGCTAAGACTAATCGTAGCTAAAGACTTTGGCGAAAGAAAACATAACAAATTAAAAAGGGTGACGCAAGTGTCAAGTATCAAATGAGGGTTTGTAAGCAAGAAACAACTAAAATAGTGAAAATAAAGAAAATTACAAGTATGGAGCGGGATTCTTGGGATGTGATAGGAATACGGGATAGACTAATCATTGGGTACATGCTTTTGATAGTAAATTCATTGAGTATTTGTGACTAGGCTAGACTTTAAGGGGGATAAGCTCTCTCTTGAGCAACTTACCCTGTTTCAAATGTGTTCCTCTCGGACACCCACTTGCCGCATGAAGAACAACCTCTCCCTTAACCCACTCACTCTCTCGAGCTGAGTGTGTGGATATGGGACTAGGGTTCACTCTCTCGAGCTGAACCTCATGTTGACCCACTCACACTGGTCATCAATCTAGTGGTCTTAGTTTTACGACTTCTTTCTCTCTCGCAAACCAAAAACACATAAATAAACTTGTATTTGCAACTAGAAATTCATTAAATTCATCCACAACCACAAAACGAAATCACATTTAAACTACAAATAGACTATCAACAAGCAAGACCCAACAACTAATCTAACCCATATTCACAAAATCACACCCCAAGAATTGGGGTTTTAGGTACGAATGTAAAAAAGATAAAGACGTATACTAATATCAGTTTCCATCAATGGGTATGCAAGATTAAGTCTTAAACCAAGCAAAAAGTGAAGAATCCAAGAGACCCAAGTCCAATTTCTTGAAGATGAAACCCTTGAAAGCTCCAAGTTCTTGAACATACTCTCCAAAACTTAGAGAGAATATCTCCAAAACTCTGTCTCAAACTTAATAATCTAAAAGCTAGGTATAAAAGTAAAAATTCTCCCTAAGAATAAAAAACTGAACTAGTATTTATAGTTTTCAGAAAATGTTCTCCGAAGGATCTTTCGGCGACGTTAGTGGGAATCGCCGATGCATTCGGCGATCCGCCCTTTGGTCTACTTCGTCACCTTTCATCAGTTGCCTTCAACATCTTTTTGTCCTGGATAATTGGGCAATGTAGCACTGCTTCGCGGAGTCGCTCGACGATATGCCGACTGCTCCCTTTCACCATCGATTTGCTCCTTTCCTTCAGGGCTTGGCACACTGGAACAAAAGGCGAATATGCGGTCTATTGGCTATTCGCCGAATGGGTTCGGCGATTTGCAAATCTTCATTTCTTCGTTCTATTAGCTTGTTTTGCTCCTTTTTGGTCGTTATTGTCCATGCTTTCCCTCAATCTTCAAACACCTGAAACTTAAAGGTTTTTAGTAGATATCGAGGTAAAACATGCATTTGAGGACACTAATTTCATCAAAATATATCCCTAAATGGGTCCAAATCGTGTATTCATCAACACCCCCAACTTAAAATTTTGCTTTTCTCAAGCAAACTCAAGTTCAGTCATCTAAAAAGGTTGTCTTGAACAGTGCTACACAAGACTCGACCATGAATGCACACAACATGACTCAATTTACTTATGCAAAGATCAAGTATGCAGTTAAAGGTTCAAATAGTGACTCACCAATATCAAAGAATATCATGCTCACAATACTTGCCTCAAATGCAAGTTTATGCTCAACTAAAGTGTTTGAATGCCCTCACCGAAAGAATGATTCCATAATCGCTTATAATAACTTAATCATCTAAAGTTCAGGAATCAGATGCAACGCTCACACTAAAAAAAGATGAAAACAATGAATGCTTTCACCCATAGGTTTGCCCGTATTTTCCAATTGACATTTGCTTCAGCTTTCTCAAGATCAAAAAGGTCTTTGCAAGGCTTGCAATGGGGATGAGTACAAAGGTATGGTCATTTAGGCTTAGTGGCTTTCATCCTCATGAATTCTGGTGCTCACAACACCTCCTTCCCTTTTCCTTCATCATTTTCTTCAGTGCTCAAAAGTCATCCAATTATTCAGTTTCCCATAGTGTGTTGAAAACCCCCTTTCTTTTGCACTTTATTCTGCACCCTTCTTTTTCATTCTTTTCTTTTCTTTTTCTCTTTCTCTTTTTGTTTTATATGGAGGGGTTCCATTTTTCTCAACACCATTGGTTAACGGAGACTTCCCTTGCACTTCTTGATTTTCCCATTTCTTCTCACCACACCCTCAACTTAGGCTTTTGGCCTAAGTTGGCTATTCATTAAACCACAACTCAAGAGGATTAATGGTAACTGATTAAGAAAGGTCTAATTTTCATCAAGTTTCTTCCAAAGAAGGTTAAGGTCCAAGGGGTGTTCAAGAGAGGTTCACACGCTCACAAGGTAGGCCACAAAAGCGGTATATGTCAAATTGGCTCACACGCTTCAAAGTTGCCTAAGATCATGTCAAGAGAAAGCTTTACTTAGTCGATCGGACCAACGGGGTAAATTCTAGGATCTATCATGCATGTTTCAAAGTAAGCTCATCACACTAGGCATCGACACTATAGTCAAACAAGACTCCACACTTTTGCTAGTGTGCAACGATCATTACAAGAGACTCGATTCGATACTAGGCTAGTCAAAACGAAATGCAAATAGTTCACATATTGTCTATGCAACTTCATTTGGCCTTATCGTAGCCGCGCATTCATGTTCGTTCGATTGAGAGAACTATTCAAGTCATCGGTATTGATTGGGATTGAGACTTAAATGTTGCAAAAGAACAGCCACATTCAACACACAAGAAGTGGCAACATTTTTTGGATGGGTGAAAATCATTTTGTAATATAAGACAGAAGGAGCCATAAGCTCAATCATCTACAGAAATAGATAAAACACAATTTTAAAGTAGAACAACCCAAATATATACACAAAACACAACTATCAACACAAAAGGTATGGGCCTTACCCACCACAATTAAAAAGTATTTGTCCTCAAATGCAACTAAAAGTAAAAATATAATAAGACAGAGAGGGAGTTAAAGAAAGGTCCTGTCTATGCAGTCTCTCTCTCTCTCAGGGTCTCGGTGGCTGGTGTAAACTGCTCGAATCCATGGTATCAGAGACTTTCAAGCACATCAGGATGCTTGCCTTCTAGGCCCTCCAAGGGTAGTAGCCTTTCCTCTTTGATGGTCCGTAAACCATCACCTTTTAATCTGTTTAACAGCCTCTGTGGAGGAACTATAAGAAATGCAGGAGTTACTGAGGGTACTTGGCACTGAGTCTGTAGTTGGAGGAGTGGCGGCTGTGGGAGTACTGGCGGCTGCGGACTGAGATCTGGTCCGGAGCACATCCCTTCGGTTAATCAGAGGTTGTTCATCCTCTGGTCCATTAAAATCTGGCTCAATAGCTACTCCTTTTCTGGCTATATGTTTCTTTCTCTTGCCTTTGTCTCTCGGTTGGTGGTCATCCCCTTTCCTCTTTGGAGGGTTTGATCCTCCTTCCTTCATTGTAGTTCCCTTTGCCTTTTTCTGGGGTGGTTCGGTTAGATTGGTGCGTACCATATCTGCAAAAGATCGAGAGAAATTAAGAAAACAAAATCAAACTCTAGCATAGCAAATCTTGTTGCAGAGAAACTCGCCGATCCAGATAGTGAGTCACCGAACCGCTTTGGCGAGCTAAGTCTAGCTCGCCGATGAGGTTGGCTAAACAATAAAGGCAAGTCGGCAATAGGAGAGTCCTTTCGGCGAGTCACCGACTACTTTTGGTGAGCAAGGGTTTGTCCGCCGAAAGTTAACAGTTCATAAGGGTCTCAGGGGTGCAAATAAAAAGCGATAAAAAGTACTTTCGGCGAGTCGCCAAGTGCCTTTGGCGACCCATGGCTTCTCGCTGGAAGTTACAGACTCAAACATCCAATTTTGACACAAAATTAAATGCGAGATGAAGAAAATAGGCGAACCATTGAGTGATTTGGTGAGCTCGACTCAGCTCGCCGAATGACCCAACATGCTCATTTTCAACCCATCATCTCGAATTCAACTCTGCGAACCCCAAAATTGAAATCAAAGCACACACTCATGAAATTCAAACAAGACCCATACTACCCATCACCCCGGAATACTTAGACTTCTCCCGGATTTGCCGAATTTGGCCATTTTGATGATATTTGCTCTTAAGAGTGGTGCCACCCGCTCTATCATTGAGAATTTTTTTGACATTTAGCACAGACGTGGGCTACTAAGACTTCACCCATTCAATTTAACAACACTCAATCACAATCCAACTCATTAAAAAACACAAAAGCTACGGGCATTTGGCAATCAAGCACTACAGGCAAGATTTTTAAGTTAAAGTAGGGATTTCATCATTTTAATCCTATCAGAGAGGCCAAACACACATCACTAAGAGACAATTATTGCAAATGAGTAAACAATTTTTGAATGTACACTCGAGATTTGGAAACCAACCTTTGATGCCGATTAAATTACGATTGGAAAGCTAGGCGGTATATTATCCCAACTCCGAGCACAAATTAACAAACTAAAATGCTAGAAAAGCGTTAAATAAAGAAAATACTACCTTGATGTGAGTTTAGGAGATTTAAGAGCAAGGGAAAGTGAAAAATTTCAAATTTGAAGTCTCTTGGCCATTATAAATCATCCAGTTCACGCTTGTTCGACGACGTTAGTCGCACTCGCCGATTCACTCAGCGATTCACCGAGTGATCACTTGCCTGCCGGTTGCTAAAGTTCTTTTAGTTTCTTGGGGGTCAAAACAGTGATCTGCATGGAGGTCGCCGAGATGGTCGGCGACACGCCGAACTGCTTCGTAAGTCCGCCGAGGTTTATAGGTTCTGACCCAACTTTGAATTGAGCCAAAGGTGGGTCGAGTCGGGCTCGCCAACCTCTTCGGCGATACGCCGAATGATCGTTTTCTCGCCAATCAGTATTTTTCACCACTTTCCTCATTCAAACCTGCACCACTAACACACCATTATTTATAAAAGCAAAATAAAGCAATTAAAACCTTGGGTTGCCTCCCAAGAGGCGCCTTATTTAACGTCGTGGCACGACGCGAGTCTGTACTCACTCCCCATTGGTTGGCTTAGCCATAGTGCTACTAGGTAACCCTAATAGTTTGTTTGAGTGAATAGGAGGCACCGCATAGTTCAGGAGTGTCCTGATCTGCTGAATCGATCTAGAGTGAGAGCCAACAATTAGATTCAACACTTTAATACTCTCTTTCATCTCTTCCAACATTCGATCTTTTTCGGTGATCTTTTAGAGAATGATTTGAAGTGTGTCCTCGACACGATTGTTTTCCCTGTCTCTAGACTGCTTCCTCTCGTGAGGAGGTATGCACCTCCCTTGACTCTTGCATTGGTTTTCCACCTCGGCTATTTTGGTAGACAACTCATTCAGTTGAGTTACCAGTGCGGTTAACTCGAAGTCCCTCTTGACTTCTTGGCTCGTCTCAGCCGAGTTGTCACCATTTCCCCAACCATGCTTAGGGTACCTACCTATATCAACAAATTCAAAGGAAAATAAAACTAAAAATAAGATTAGTAAACTATGATTATTAAAAGCAGAATTTGACTTAAGCCAAAAACTATCACATAACACCACACCCCGACAGCGGCGCCATTTTGATGTTTGCGTAATCAAGACACAACTTCCGATGGAAGTGTCTACGATCGTACAATAGCTTAGTAACCCAACCAAGGGTTGGGATAGTCCCAAGAAAGTGGTTTCAAGAATTTATAGAAAAATAAATTTTAGTTCTAGCTAGTCGTAGCTAAAGACATTAACGAGTAAAAATATTGTAAATTAAAGGGGGACACAAAAGAGTCAATTAACAATTGGGGGGGGGGGGTTGTCACGAGTAAAAATATTGTAAATTAAAGGGGGACACAAAAGAGTCAATTAACAATTGGGGGGGGGGGGTTGTCACTAGTAAGTAAAAACAATAAAATAAACAAGGATTTCTAAGTAATGAGAGCAGATCCTTGGGATGTGACGGGAATATGGGTTAAGCTAGATTATTGGGTACATGCTTTCGATAGAAGATTCATAGAATAATTGTGACTAGGCTAAACTTTAAGGGGGATAAGCTCTCTCTCTCGAGCAACTTACCCCATTTCAAATGCATTCCTCTCGGACACCCACTTGCCGCGTGAAGACCAGCCTACGCCTTAACCCACTCACTCTCTCGAGCTGAGTGTGTGGACATGGGACTAGGGTTCACTCTCACGAGCTGAACCTCATGTCGACCCACTCACACCGGCTATCAATTTAGTGGTTTTAGTTTTACGACCTCTCTCTCGAGCAAGCCGAAAACACATAAATAAACTTGTATTTGCAACTACAAATTCATTAAATTCATCTACAACCACTAAATGAAATCACATTTAAACTACGAATAAACTATCAGCAAGCAAGACCCAACAATTATCTTAACCCATGTTTGCTAAATCACACCCCAAGAATTGGGGTTTTTAGACACACATAAAGAGATAGAAATTTATACCTAAATGAGCTTGCATTCAAATGGGTATGAAGATTTAAGTCTTGTTACAGGCCAAGAATGAAGAATCCGAGACACCCAAGTCCAAATCCTTGGAGACGAAACCCTCTTCTTCTTCAAGTCTTCAAAACCCTCTCAAACTCAGAGAAAAAATATGAAAAAGTACTATGCTATATGAAAACTATCACAATTGTTCGATTCGAAGTGAAAATTATAATAATTGTTCCACACTAAAACTCTAACTCTAACTAGTATTTATAGTTTTCACAGATTTGTGGTGCAACGTTTCATTCGGTGTCGTTAGTCAGAATTGCCGATCAATTAGACGATTCACCCTTTGGTGTAGTTCATCGCCGTCCTGCACTAGCGTTCAGCCTCGTCGTGCTCTGGGTCATTGGACGACATGGTACTACTTCGCAGAATTGCTCAGCGATGCGCCGACTGCTCCTTTTTCCGCCTACTTTGATCCTTTTCTTCAAGGCGAAGTAAGACCATTCGGCGACTCGCCAAGTGGACTCGGCGATCCTCAGGCTTTCATTTCTTCGTTCTTTTCAGCCTTTCCATTCCTTTTTCCAACATTGTGTCCATGCTTTTCTTAAAACTTCAAATACCTGAAACTTAAGGGTTTTCATAAGATATTGAGATAAAATAAGCATTTGAGGACATAATTTCTATTAAAATATGGCCGTGAATGAGTTCAATTTGTGGACTCATCAACACCCCAAACTTAAACTTTTGCTTGTCTTCAAGCAAACTCAAGTTCAGCCGTTCAAAAGGGTGTCTTGAACAGTGCTACACAAGACTTAATCAAGAATGCACACAACAAGACTCAATTTACTTATTCAAAGATCAAATGTGTATTCAAAGATTCAAATTGTGACTCACCAATATCAACGAATCTTATGCTCACAAGACTTGCTTCAAATGCAAGTTAAAGCCCAACTATAGTGTTCAAATGCCCTCACACAAAGAATGATTCCATATTCACACAATGGATTCACAATTTAAAGCTTTGGAATCAGATGCAACGCTCACACTCACAAAGAAGAACATAATGTATAATTTCACCCATATGTTTGCCCGTATTTTCCAATCAACATTTCTTTCGACTCTCTCAAGATCACAAAGGTCTTAACAAGGTTTGTAACGGGGCTGAGTGTAAAGGTATGGTCATTTAGGCTAAGTGACTTTCATCCTCATGAAATGTGGTACTCACAACACTTCCTTTCCTTTTTCTTTATCATTCTCATTAGTGCTCATAAGTCATCCTATTATTTACTTCCTGTGACTTGTTTGGAGACCCCAATTCTTTTGTACTTTATTCCACCACTTTCTTTTTCATTTTTTTTTATATGGAGAGGTTCCATTTTTCTCAAAACCGTGGGTAAGATGAGACTTTCCTTACACTTCTTGACTTGCCCCTATCTTTTCAACACACCCCCAACTTAGGCTTTTGGCCTAAGTTGGCTATTCAACTAACCACAACTTCATGAGGATTATGGGTGATGGATAAAGAAAGGTCATTGCTTTCATCAAGTTTCTTCCAAACAAAAGGGAAAGGCTCAAAGGGTGTTCAAGAGAGAATCACACACACACAAGGTAGGTAACAAAATAGGTAAATGTCAAATTGGCTCACACTCATAGAAGTTGGCTAATATCATATCAAGAGATAGTATCACTCAGTTGACCGGACCAACAGGGCGAATTCTAGGATCTATCATGTATAGTTCACAGGTAAGCTCATCACACTAGGCATTGACACTATAAGTCAAACAAGACTCCACACTTTCTTTAGAGTGCAATGATCATCACAAGAGACTCAATTTGATTCAAGGCTACTCATAACGAGATGCAAAGAGTTCACATATTGTTTATGCAACTTCATTTGGCCTCATTGTCGCCGCACATTCATGTTCGTTTGATTGAGAGCAATGTGCAAGTCCTTGGTATTGATCGAAATCGAGACTCAAATTTGCCAAGGAACAACCACGTTCAACAACATATAAAGGGTGGCAAAAAAGTGTGAAAAATTCAAAAAATTTCGGAAGGGTCCAAATCATTTTGCAATTTAAAATAAAAAGAGCCACAAGTTCAAACATCCACAAAAAAGCAATATTAACACAATTTTAAAAACAGAACGACCCAAATATATACACAAAACACAAAAAAAAGTAGCACACAAGAGATGGGCCTTGCCCCATCACAAATAAAAATAATTTGTCCTCAAATGCAAATAACACATAATCCGAAAAGTAAAATGAAGAAAGACAGAGAAAAAGGTAAAGAGGGGATCTTGTCTAAGTAGTCGCTCTATCTGGGCACTAGTGCCCGGAGTGACCCCCCGAAGGGCCAGCTTCATTGGATCCAGCAGCAGGAGCCTTGGACAAGGAAGCCTGCATAGCAACATCTATCATAATTTCTTCCATCTCGGCTATGTCATCCGCTGCAGCTCTCTCAAACATATCTTCGTTAGTCTTTGCCTCTGATTCAGGATCGGTTGTATGCTCCATTCCATCCCAATGTCCTGTGGTGGTCTGAGGCATTTCGGGCACATTTGGAATTTCCACTGTTCTAAAGATCATGGACACATCGGTAGACTTTAGGTAGTCCACATCTTTCCTCAACTCTGCAATGACAGCCTTTAAGGCTGTCACCTCCCCTGCGGCTCCTTGGTCACACTCACACACTGCTATCCTAGCCGCTAGAGCATCAATAGTAGTGCTCAGTGGTTTCACAACATCATCGAGGGCAGCCTGAATCATGCCTAGAATTGAGCTTTCTATCTTGGCAGCCCGACAATCAGCAGATTGGGCAAGCTGTCCCATCCAGATCAAGGATGCCTGAGTGATCGGCTTACAAGAGGCAACAACAGCAGTAGGTCTGGGTGGTAACACAACAATAGAGTAACCTGGAGGGCCAACAGAAGTGGTAATGACGTCAAATATACCTGAAGGCCCAGGGGCCGGAGTAGGTAAAGATGCATCTGCAGGTATAGATCCAGTGGCCACAACTTACTTCTGCTTCTTTTCCTCTTGGTCCTTAAGATATTCTTCTTCGATCTTTCAGATATTGGTGGAGGCGGTGGCAACCAATTTCACATCCTTCTTTGCATCTCTAGGCACCCGATCTCTTTTGCACAATGCAGTGCTTAATACCGGGAGATGGAGAGATGTCTGGCTCTGCTTTGCACGCATATGGATCGCCGAAGCAATAATCATCCCTAGATTTATCCTGGTTTTTTCTATGATTCATCCAAGACAAACTGCCTTAGGAAGGCGAATGATTGATTTATTCTATGAATGTATAATTGTGCTGCTAATAAACCCGAACTAGTATCTTGCAACTATGTTCAGATATTTCTTTGTAATCGAAACTCCTTCTGCTAACCATTTTGGAGCATTATCATTTGAGATTAGTAGGGCTAACCACTTCTTCATCTCATCCAGCTTCTCTGTTCTGATCAAGTGCTGGAAGTGATCATTAATCTTATTGGACATACCCAAGGCTGTGTTGATAGCCTCACTATCACAAGCTACCTTCCTTCCACTGAAAACCACGCAGTCAACTGCTTCGAAAGTTGATACTAGCCTCTTTCGTTGAGGTACAAATACACTGTATGCATTGAAAAATTCTCTGACCCAACTTGGTATGTAAGAGTCACGGGGTTTTGTGAAGATTTGAAATTTGTGAAATTTCAGGCACTCAATTATCTTAGGATACCTATCGATCACCCCATCTATGGATGACAGTTTTTCCTCAATGAACGTTCTCAGCCCCTCAGACTTTAGTCTATTCGTTGATTTAGGTGGGGGGCCTTGTACTGGAGGTGCTAGTATTATTGCCTACTCTGGAACTGGAGTAGTCGGAGTGGTGGATCGAGGATTTCTGATCCGAGATGGGTCATTCAGTTATTTAGATGGTAACTCATTCCTCCGTGCCTCCATCAGGTCATCTTCATCAGAACTCATACTCTCACTGTCATATGTTGTTGGGTCATTGGTGTAAAAACCAATACTGTCGAAACTTGCATCTGATAGCTCAACGGTGTTGTTCTTGACCTTGCCTTTTTCACCAGTTGTGGACATTTTAGTAGCCTTGTTCCTGGATGCAGTTGCGTCCTCATTGATTGTGATCCCTTTTTCTTTGCCTCGGGGTGGTGTGTTGCTACCTGCTTTGTAAGGTTTAGTCATATCTGCAAAAGATTGGGAAGAGTTAAGGGAAAAATCAAATAGAAGAACAGGTAATCTACTGCAGAAAGATTCGCCAAGTGAATCGGTGAGTCGCCAAACCTCTTTGGCGAGCTAACTCGAGCCTGATTTAGCTCGCCAAAGAGGTTTGGCTTCAATTTATAACTAATCGGTAATGGAAAGTCCTTTCGGCGACTCGTCGACTACTTTTGGCGAGCCTGGGTTTGTCAGCCAAAAGTTACAGTGCTTAAGGGGGTCAGAATAACATGCAAAGGGCGATCAAGAGTACTTTCGGCGACCCATGACTTCTCGTCGAAAGTTACAGACTCAAACTTCTAATTTTCCATGATATTAAGGGTGAGATGGAGACATTGGGCGAACTGCCGAATGATTCGGCGAGCTCAACCCAGCTCGCCAAATGGTCCAACGTGCCCATTTTCAATCCACCTTCTCGAATAGCACAAAAGGTTTAGTTCCATTTGCATTCCTCTAGTAGTTCAGTAACTGAGTATCAAATCATATGTTTTTGGGAATGGTCTTAGGATGTCTCAAACCATGTCTAGTAGAGTCTTGTTCATCGGTGTGAGTCGCGACACATCTATGAGTGAGAGGCTATAGGACGTTAGGAAACTTCACTTCTTCATTCTCTAGTCGTGCCGTAGAGTTTAACTCTATAAGGTCTTTTCTCTCTAATTAGTGGTCTACAAGATATGACTACTCGAAGGATTCTTGTTATAAGGAGCAAGGGAGAAGGTGCTGGTTGAAATGCCAATGATGGCTATGTGATTATATAGGACTTGGTATTCTAGATTTAGATGTCATTCTTAGGATGGATTGGTGGTGTTATTGTTATGTTCCTATGTGATGTTAGAACCCGTATAGTCATGTTGTTAGTCCCCAAATGAGCTTATCCGAGAATGTAAGGGGGAAAGATCTATGCCATAAGTTTGGATGATGTTTTGTCTTAAAGTTGACTTTGAGGGTTGCATGTACCACCTAGCTGAGGTGTAGAAGAAGAAGTGTAAGTGTTGACCACCTTCAAAGAGTTAGTTATCTTTTAAAATTGATCTTAAGTAGGGTCATTTTGAGTATGGTGTTTAGATAATACCTAGGTTTGATTGGTTGGTAGATCTCACCAAGGGTGATGATAAGGGATGAAATGGTCTAGATTTGTCTTGATCCAACCTTAGTAGAATTGAATTAGTGATGTTGTAAGGAGTTTGTTTAGGCTTACCCCAAGTGGGGGATAATGTGCTTAGATGGTAAGGTTATTGAGTGTCCTTAATGGTCATGAGTTAGGCTTGCTTGAAGATATCACCTTAAAAGGATGTGGTGAGTGGAGAAGTTTACTCCCGATTTGGTAGGCTCATATGAGACTTTGAGTGGTGTTGGTAAGATTGCTTGTGAGCAAGAGTGCTTAGATGAGAACCTCTCTAAATTAGAAGTACCAAATTGGGATCTTAGACCAGCAAGTTGAGAAATAGAAGAGTAAGAAAGTGCTTCCATGAAAATATTGAGGAGTGGTATTTTAGTAAGGATTTAGTTGAAGGTGCTTAATTGGGAGGCCAAGGGCCAATGAGGTGTCCCAATATCCTTATGTTCCCTTCTATTTCTCCTCTAGCCTATGATGATGAAATCTCCTTGACTCATTTTTTGATTTTGGAGTCTTGAATGTTAAATGTGTCCTATGATTTCCTTGTCCCATAGAGTTACTTTTGTTAACCTTGGTAGGATTTGGATGCATGATTATTAGACCTCTATTAGTTTGAGAGCCCGGTAAGGTTATAAAGAGTCTTGATAATGCCTTAAGTTTGTTGAAAGGAGTAGTATTTGGAGGTTTTTGTAAAAGGGGGCTTACTCCCAAGGGGGAGATCATGTGCTTTAGTAGCAACATTGATTGAGAGTCCCGATACCCTCATCTTTTCTTCTATTCCTTTTCTAGCTTGAGACTAAGAGTTCCTTTTTGGGCTTGTTCTATGCCTAGGGGTCATGTGTGTTTTAGAAATTTCCATGATCTCCTTATGTTCTACATGTTTTTGAAAGATTCTTATTTTATATAAAATGGATTTTTCATGATTTACATGTTCCTCATATGGTTGTGCATTCTAGTATGTAGATGGCATATTTGACCTCATGATATGGTGTGATGAACATGCTTTGTTGTGCCTTGAATGAAATGACACTTGGGCTCCATGTTGATTGTGTTGAGCTTGTTTTGATGAGAAAATGTAATTCTTCCTATGACTATGTGATTAATGATAATTAGTAGTGTTGGTATAGGCTCACTCCTGAGGGGGAGATGGTATGCCTAGCTAATATTGTTGTTATGTGCTTATATGTTGCCATGACTTCTTTATATAATGCATGTTTATTAAAAACTTGTGTTTTGAAAGAAAATGATTCTTATGTGAATTCTTTTCCTCATGTCGTAGTGCATTGAGTATGAGTTCCCTATTGAACTTCATGAGAAGGTTTTATGAGCTCGTTTTTAGTTAGGAGTTGAGAATTCCTCCTTAAATGAAATGTTTTTTGAGAAGTGATTGCATATGAGCTCTATGAGAGTTTGTTGAGCATGTGATGACTAGGAGAAGGTAGTTCCTCCTATGAACATGAGACATGTTGCATATGATGCATAATGAGTTTGTAGATGTAGTTCGTACTTTCTTGTTGAGTTTTAAGCTTATTGATGTGGATTTGATGTTTCTTCCTAGTTGTGTGCATTTGATTATGCATTTATATTGATGTGTCATGATTGATGGGCTGCTAGTCTCGAGTTGCTTTTCCCTTAATGTGTTTAAAGTGTCATTCGAGGACGAATGTTCCTAAGTGGGGGATAATGTAACGACTTGGAAAATGATAGATTGAACTAGAGCCTAAACGTTTGGGTTAGTGTGACTTTAGGTTGATGTCTATGCTGTTTCAGAACCTACAAGGAGCAAGGTAGAAGCCTAGGGTGCAAGCAAGGGCGTAGACTAGCAAGATAGGGTGAAGGAAACCTTCTTACTTGATGGAGCCTTTTGGCGATGGGCTGCTTGATCACCCTTGTGCCCTTTTGATCGCCTAAGGGACTGCCCTCTTAACCTTAGTTCTGGAAGAATGGGCGAGCTAAGTTGAAGCTCGCTAAGCTAGTTGGCGAATCGCCCATTGCTCCCACTCCATCGCCTAGTTCACTGCCCATTTGTCCAAGACGCTGGACCAAAGGGTGAGCTAAAGGGTTGCTCGCCAACCTGGTTGGCGTGTCGCCCTTTGGCACCCCTCCATCGCCCAATGACCAGCCCTTTTAGTGATCTCACTGGAGTAAAGGGCGAGCCAAGGGTGCACTTGGCGAGTCGCCTAGTGCACTTGGCGAACCCAAGGTTCCAAAGGGCGAGCTTGGATGGGCAAGGGACAGATTTTTAAGTTACAACTTGTAGGGTCAACTTCAAATGATGATTATGTTAGCTCAAAACGAATTAAATGGGTCTTTACCTATCCAATTAAAGGTCTCTGAGTCCTTTTTCCAACGCCACCGAGTTTGCCCAATTCCGATCTCGGAGTAAATAGTTATGCCCGAAAAAGTAAAGCACTATCAGGCTAGAAAAATGGGCGAGCCAAGGGCCATTAGGCGAGTCACCTAGTGCCTTTGGCGAGCCAAGGGGTGCAAAGGGCGAGCTTAGACGGGTTTGGTGCAAACTTTTAAGTTTAAACTTTGTGGGTCTTTAGTTCCTTTCCAAAGTTGAGTCCACATTATTCTATTCCTTTCCTAGCAACTATATAACCTTTTTAGACTTCAATTCCTTGAATTAAGTCACTTTTCAAGAAAACCCAAATCAAATCAAAAGAGCTTCTCCTCTCCAATATTTCTCTCTCTAAACTTAAGGAAGAAGAGAAGCCATTGGAGCTAGGGTTTGTAGATTCTCAAGGTTCTTCCCCAAATTTCTTTGAGATTCTAAATTGAGGTATGTGAGTTCTTCATTCTTGGTTAGCTATCACCAAGAAGCCCCTTCAACTATGTTTTCAAATTCCCCAAATCTAGGGTTTTCAAATCTAGTCATGGGTCTTCTTCCAAAATGAATTCAATTGTTTTATTATGATTATTATGGTTGCTTATGATGAATTAACTTTGGATTGATGATGTTTTGATAAGAATTCCCCTTGGACCCATGATTTTCCCCTCTTTACTAAATTGACCTTATGATGAGGAATTGTTGGATGTTGATTCAATTATGAGATTTATGATTGTTATTAATGATACTACTGATTTTTGATGATTTTAACTTGAATTCCAAAGAATCCATGAGGTTTCCCCCAACTCTAGTTATGGTTCTTCTCTACATTATGAATGTTGTTAGAAGTTGATTCAATGGATTGAATATGGGTTTAGTATGATGTAGTTACATGATTTAGGTATAATTCTACATGTATTCTTGATTAACCTAAGATTCTAGGGTGAAATTGATGTAGCCTAGGGTTATGTCATAAAAGAGGCAAATTGAGGGTTTAGATGGAACCTTCTAAGAATGATTAACTTTTTGATGAATTGCCTTAGATTAGATCACCTAAATATGAATTGCTTATGAATGAATCTTGTAGACATAAATGAACTTGATTAGGTCTTACATGATGAATTATGGTTGAGTAGTATTGAGATTTAGCTTACTTGATGCTATGTGTCTATAATTGATCAAGAGTGAAGCATGTGGTTAGTTTACCTTGAGAGTTAGGTTTACATGATGACCATGTGAGGTATTGCTTGAGAGTAATGCTTGAAGCATGAAGATGACTTCTAGGGCTTAAGAGTAAAAAGCTAAAATGAATGAACTATGAATGTAGAGGCTTTAAGAATGAAGCTATTATGCATGTTGAATTGTATAAGGTACTATTGTGGAAGGACTTTACCCACATGACCTACAATGTGAGTATATGAGCTTATACATGCAAATGAATGAACTATTTGAGTTGTGATTATATACATATCTATTTTGATATATGTTAGATGTGTTGATTTACATGGTCAATGATATTTGAATGCAATATATGTGAATGATGCATGATTGTGATATTAGGTACATACTTATGAACACTTTGAGAGGGGAGTGTCTATAATGATAATGTTGTTGTTGTGTCATTGCAAGGATGATTATATGCGCACACACTCCATGCATAAACATGATCATGATGTATCTAAGGTGTTAATTGAAAATATAGTTCTCATATGCACCTTTACACATTATTATGCATGAAATGTACATAACCATGTTGATCCTACTGTGTTGATTGAAAGTCCATTCTCATGAGAACACATGATCTTGGTGTGACAGTTATTCTCACATACTAATTATGATTCTAAAGTTAAAGTACATTCTCACCTTTAATGAATCTATGAGCTATTTTGATGAATTGTATTGAACGAAGGGCAAAGTATTCCTTCACACATGTAGATACAATTCAAAGACTAATAATGTATAAATTGGGAAATAATGCTTAGCACCGAGTGGATATGGATAATGAGGAAAAGACCCTTCCACCATTGCAATATGTTGGGTCATCCAAGTGATACTCATGAGATGGAAGCCCTTCCGCAAATGCAATAGGGCGGGTTTCTAGAAGCAATCTCCCTATCCCATAAACTATGTGCCCATTTAGGTCTTTATCTAGTGGATCCACCTTATAGCTCTACATTTTAGTTGTACCTTAGGCAAGTAGAACACATTCTTTCGGTGTGGGGTTACACTACACCGGATTCCATGTAGCTCACATGGTCTATGTCGGTTATGGCAACTTTTCCCTATATAATAAAGATAAAGAATGAGACATGAATTATACTATGACTTCTTAATGAGTTTTACTTAGTAGGAGTGGAGTTATGTGACTTCACTTTTACATTGCACAAGTAGACTTAGTAGGATGTCATGGGATGGTTCCTTTGCATTATCATGAGATTTGAATGCATGCATGTATATTGAATGGATAGTTGTTTTACATGACTTTCCTTATAATTCAAGTAATGTACATGACTATTTCCTTATTTGTGACCATTGATTATAATAAGGTCTAAAGATGAAGTGCATGACTAAGGTAGTTTCAAAGGGGTACTTAGTAGGGTTAGTATTATGGGATGCTAACCACACTAAGTTTGTCACGACCCAGGAATAACCCCTAGACGTAACACGGTGTACTCGACCCCGAAGGGGTCTAATACATGCCCTTAGCGTCATCATAACACACGATCATAGAAAAGTAGGGGAAATTTAAAACTTTCTTTGAAACATTCAATCGAAAACATTTCATAAAAGCGGAAGTCTTTACTAAGTCTATGTCTCAAAACCATCTATGAACAACATGAATAAAAGTCTTGGGACGCAGCCCATAATAAGTCTAAAACATAGGAAATGACATAAAAGGAACATAGTGGGTTTGTCCTCGAAGCTATGAGGACTCACCAATATTTCAAGTCTTCAAACACCTTAGAAACCTAGCCTCCAAAGAAACTCAATCTCCAACACCCTACATTTGATTAGAATGTAGGCAATATGCGTTAGTACAAAATGTACCAAGTATGAAAGCTAACATACCAACATAAAACATAATCATAAGAGATAATAACATATTAATAACATAACTCTAATAAAGTATCATAACATCACAAGTCAACATAAGACATTAATAATTTCATACTTCAACCATTAGTCTTTCATATTCAAGTAAACTACTTCACAAGCCACCTCCAATCATACTTGTGCAAGGAAAGGATTGCATCCCATAATACTACCTAAGCTAAGTACCTCTCTTTGGTCATTCTTTTTCATAGTCCACCTTCATAGTCAAGACCTAGGTTTTCATGGCATAAGAGCACTATACTGCTAAGTAACCTCGAGGCACACTTCTGCAATGCATGTGGGGCATCCCATAATACCACACACACTAAGCATATCTTGAAGTCACCCTATTCATATTTACCATCTCTAGGTGTCACTATAGACCTACTTCTTATTGACAAGGAACTATCAACTTAAGTCATTCATATCATGGAAGGCAACTATAACAACAATCCAAGCTAGGCATACATTACGAAAGCGGACACTTTATAAGTAGCTTCAACTCATACTTGTGCCATGTATGAATGCCATCCCATACTACCACTCACACTAAGTACACCTTTAGGCTAGCTTACTCAATGCTTACTATCTATCATTCTAGACTATCAAAGAATAGCACATACCAGGATAAACCTAACTACCATGGAAAACACCTTACCATGCAATCCAAGCTATCCTAGGAAGGATACAAGTACACTAACCTAGCCAGCATGAAACATTCAATAGGATGCAAGCTACCCTTATGGGAGTATGAATCCTCAACCCTAAGCTATTCTTAGGAAAGTATGATGTCTAAATCCTAAGCTACCATGAAATGGTCTTGACTTAACCAAGTCAAGCCACTATGAAGTGTATTCTAACAATGCTAGATCAAGCTACCCATATGAGAGTATAGATCCTCAATCCTAGGCTACCATCTTTACTAAAGCAAGCTACCATGAGAAGTATCCTACCAATGCTAGTTCAATTTAACCTTAGGAGAGCTTAATTCCTCAAATCCCAAGCTACCATGAGATCTACCATCCAAAGCTACCATGAGATCTACCACCCCAAGCTACCATGAGATCTACAATCCCAAGCTACATAATTCAACTATCCATGAAGGAATCATAAGACTCAACCTCAAGCTATTCTATTCTAACAAGCATGATTCATTTTAGGTAATTAGGCTTTCACTTTAGCATCATTCTAGGTGAGAAGACCTTCCACATTCTACATACATGCAAGCTATCTCATCATGTTAGACTTACTCTATAATCCCTAGTGATCAGCATAATGACTTCAAGCCCTACATTCAAGCTTCACTCTACAACCATCATACTACTCTAGGTCACAAGTCATATTTAATCACAAGCCTTAATCATAGACAATTCTAAGCATAATTCATCATAAAGTCCCAACTTTATACCCATTTGAATGCAAGCTCATTTAGGTATTAATTTATATCTCTTGATGTGTGGCTAAAAACCCCAATTCTTAGGGTGTGATTTAGCGAATATGGTTTAAGATAATTGTTGGGTCTTTCTTGCTGATAGTTTATTCGTAGTTTAAATGTGATTTAGTTTAGTGGTTGTGGATGAATTTAATGAATTTGTAGTTGCAAATACAAGTTTATTTATGTGTTTTCGGCTTGCTCGAGAGAGAGGTCGTAAAACTAAAACCACTAAATTGATGGTCGGTGTGAGTGGGTCGACATGAGGTTCAGATGGAGAGAGTGAACCCTAGTCCCATGTCAACACACTCAGCTTGAGAGAGTGAGTGGGTCAAGACGTAGGTTGGTCTTCATGCTGCAAGTGGGTGTCCGAGAGGAACACATTTGAAACGGGGTAAGTTGCTCGAGAGAGAAGTTGCTCGAGAGAGAGCTTATCCCCCTTAGAGTTTAGCCTAGTCACAATTATTCTTTGAATCTTCTATCAAAAGCATGTACCCAATAATCTAGCTTATATGACTAAACCTAACAAAACAGGTAGCAACACACCACCCTGAGGCAAAGAAAAAGGGATCACACTCAATGATGATTCAACTGCATCCAGGAACAAGGCCGCTAAACTTTCCACAACTAGTGGGAAAGGCAAGGGTAAGGACAAAATCGTTGAGCTATTAGATGCGAGCTCCGACAGTGCTGGTTTTTACACCAATGACCCAACAACATATGACAGTGAGAGTATGGGTTTAGATAAAGATGAACTAATGGAGGCACAGAGGAATGAGTTACGATATAAACAGCTAAACAACCCATCTCGGATCAGAAATCCTCGATCCACCACTCCGACTCCTCCAGTTCCAGAGCAGGAAATAGTACTGGCACCTCCAGTAAAGGCCCTTTCACATAAATCAACAAATAGACTAAAGTCTGAGGGGCTGGGAACGATCATTGAGGAAAAATGGTTGTCCATAGATTGGGTGATCAATAGGTATCCTGAGATAATGGAGTGCCTGAAATTTCACAAATTTCAAATCTTCACAAAACCTAGTGACTCTTGCATACCAAGTCGGGTTAGAGAATTTTACAATGCATACAGTGCATTGGTACCTCAACAGAAGAGGCTAGTATCATCTTTCAAAGTAGTTGACTACATGGTTGTCAGAGGAAGGAAGGTAGCTTGTGACAGTGAGGCTATCAGCACAACCTTGAGTATGTCCAATAAGATTAATGATCACTGCCAGCACTTGATCAGAACAGAGAAGCTGGATGAGATGAAGAAGTGGTTAGCCCCACTAATCTCAGATGGTAATGCTTCGAAATTGTTAGCAGAAGGAGTTTCGATTGCAAAGAAAGATCTGAACATAGTTGCAAGATACTGATTCGGGTTCATCAGCAGCACAATTATGCCCTCACAGAATAGATCAATCCTTCGCCTTGCTAAGGTAGATTGTCTTGGATGCATCATAGAGAAAACCAGGATAAATCTAGGGATGATCATTGCTTCGGAGATCCATATGCGTGCAAAGCAGAGCCAAACATCTCTCCCTCTCCCGGTATTAATCACTACATTGTGAAGAAGAGCTCGGGTCCCTAGAGATGCAAAGAATGATATGGAATTGATTGCCACTGCCTCCACTGATATCCGAAATATCGAAGTCAAATATCTTAAGGACCAAGCGAAAAGATGCAGATGAAAGATCTGGCCAATGGATCTATACCTGCAGAGGCATCTTTGCCTACTCCGGCCCCTGGGCCTTCAGGTATATTTGATGCCATTACCACTTCTGCTGACCCTCCTGGTTCCTCTGCTGACCCTCCAGGTTCCTTTGCAGGACCCTCCAGGTTCCTCTGCTGCTGCATTACCACCCATACCTAATAATGATGTTGCCTCCTGTAAGCCGATCACTCAGGCATCCTTGATCCAGATGGGACAACTTGCCCAATCTGCTTATTGTCGGGCTGGCAACATAGAAAGCTCCATTCTAGGCATTATTCAAGCTGCCCTCGATAAAACTGTGAAACCACTGAGCACTACTATTGATGCTCTAGCGGCCACGATAGCAGTGTGTGAGCGTGACCAAGGAGTCACATGGGAGGTGACAGCCTTAAAGTCCGCCATTGCAGAGCTAAGGAAAGATGTGGACTACCTAAAGTCCATCGATGTGTCTATGATCTTTGGAATAGTGGAAATTCCAGATGTGCCCGAAATGCCTCAGACTACCACAGGACATGGGGATGGAATGGAGCATACAACTGATCCTGAATCAAAGGCACAGACTGACGAAGAGATGTTTGAGGCAGCTGCAGCGGATGATATAGCCGAGATTGAAGAAAATGTGATAGATGCAGCTGTGCAGGCTTCCTTGGCAAAGGATCCTGCTCCTGGATCCAGTGAAGCTGTCCCTTTGAGGGATCACTCCGGGCACTGATGCCCAGATTGAGCTACTACTTAGATAGGATCCCCTCTTTACCTTCCTCTTTGTCTTTCTTCATTTTACCTTTTGGATTCTTTGTTATTTGCATTTGAGGACAAATTGCTTTTATTTGTGGTGGGGTAAGGCCTATATCTTATGTGCTATTTTTGTTCATGTTTTGTGTATGTATTTGGGCCGTTCTGTTTTTAAAATTGTGTTAATACTGCTTTTTTGTTGATGTTTGAGCTTGTGGCTACTTTTATTTTAAATTGCAAAATGATTTGGACCCTTCTGAAAATTTTTGAATTTTTTGCACATTTTCGCCACCCTTTAAATGCTGTTGAATGTGGTTGTTCTTTGGAAATTTGAGTCTCGGTTTCGATCAATACCAAGGACTTGAATAGTGCTCTCAATCGAACAAACATGAATGAGTCTTGTTTGAGTTATAGAGTCAATGCCTAGTGTGATGAGCTTACCTGTGAAATATGCATGATAGATCCTAGAATTTGCCCCGTTGGTCCGGTCAACTGAGTGATACTATCTCTTGATATGATCTTAGGCAACTTCTACGAGTGTGAGCCAATTTGACATATACCTCTTTTGTGACCTACCTTGTGAGCGTGTGATTCTCTCTTGAACACCCTTTGAGCCTTTCCCTTTTCTTTGGAAGAAACTTGATGAAAGCAATGACCTTTCTTTATCATCACCCATAATCATCATGAAGTTGTGGTTAGTTGAATAGCAAAAGCCTAAGTTGGGTGTGTGTTGAAAAGATAGGGACAAGTCAAGAAGTGCAAGGAAAGTCTCCTCTTACCCATGGTTTTGAGAAAAATGGAACCCCTCTAAGAAAAAAAATGAAAAAGAAAGTTGTGGAATAAACTACAAAAGAATTGGGTCTCCAAACAAGTCACGGGAAGTAAATAATAGGATGACTTATGAGCACTAATGAGAATGATAAAAAAAAGGAAAGGAAGTGTTGTGAGCACCACATTTTATGAGGATGAAAGTCACTGAGCCTAAATGACCATACCATTACACTCAGCCCCATTACTGTCACGACCCGGGAGCACCCCCAAGTCGTAACAAGGCGTACTCGACCCCGAAGGGGTCTTATACAAGCCACATAGTCATTCATTGCATTCAATAATGAAAATAGTGCGGAATAATAAAAAAAAACTTATTTACATCCACACATTT
>JAJOOE010010300.1:0-40274 GCA_036250405.1 Solanum raphanifolium
TTCTTTTTTATACTATCTTATTACTTTACTACTACGCATAAGCTACCAGAAGCACACGCCTCTCTACGTTGATATGTCTGCTCCTAGATGAGAATATTTATGAATTTTTTTAGTTTCTTTTTTATACTATCTTATTACTTTACTACTACGCATAAGCTACCAGAAGCACACGCCTCTCTACGTTGATATGTCTGCTCCTAGATGAGAATATTTATGAATTTTTTTAGTTTCTTTTTTATACTATCTTATTACTTTACTACTACGCATAAGCTACCAGAAGCACACGCCTCTCTACGTTGATATGTCTGCTCCTAGATGAGAATATTTATGAATTTTTTTAGTTTCTTTTTTATACTATCTTATTACTTTACTACTACGCATAAGCTACCAGAAGCACACGCCTCTCTACGTTGATATGTCTGCTCCTAGATGAGAATATTTATGAATTTTTTTAGTTTCTTTTTTATACTATCTTATTACTTTACTACTACGCATAAGCTACCAGAAGCACACGCCTCTCTACGTTGATATGTCTGCTCCTAGATGAGAATATTTATGAATTTTTTTAGTTTCTTTTTTATACTATCTTATTACTTTACTACTACGCATAAGCTACCAGAAGCACACGCCTCTCTACGTTGATATGTCTGCTCCTAGATGAGAATATTTATGAATTTTTTTAGTTTCTTTTTTTTCTTAAGTTTGTTATATATTTGAATATTGCGTAAATATATTATTAATTCTAATAATTAATAGTTTAAAATATTTAAAAGACATAAAAAATTTGGTTGAATCTTAAAATTCTATCTGTTCAACATAAATTTATAAAGATAAAGTAATGTATATTATTTAAAAATGAAGTAAAAGTATTATAAAACACAATAACTAACTTTAAATATTTAAAAACATAAAAAAATTCGTTGACTCTCGAAATTTTATCTAGTGCCACATAATTTAGGACAAAGGAAATAACATATATTACTTGAAAATAACGTAAAAGATATTATAAATCACAAATAATTAATTACTTAAAATATTTAAAGACATATAAATAAATTAGGACAAAAGGAATATATATTTTTTACAAATTTGATAAAAAAAAAAAACTATAAATCGTAATTAACGATATAACATATTGAACGACTTTCTAAATTTCCTCTATATCATATAAATTAAAAATATATATATATTAGACTTGTGCTGACACGAATTGTGTATCTAGTATGGAAGATGAGAGACGACTCTTTTATGTTTGGAACGTCATTATTCTAAACACAATATAGATAAAAAGTGGAATAGAATCTTAAAAATAGAATTATATACTTATTATATGGAACATAAACGGGAAATTCGTCTTCTTCTTCTTCTTTTCTTTTCTGTTTTCCTTTTTTGTTTATTGATGCCCATTTGAAGATTGAACAGTCTACGTCACGTATGATGGGGGCAAATACACCTTTTCTGTATTTTCTATTAATAAAATGGAAAATAATAAAAAGAATGTCTTTAAAATATGTGAAACGGAATAAGATTATATTTTGTTAATAATTTGGTTTAAAAGTATCTCGTTAATAGTTTAATTCAAAATGTCTTTGTATTTACTTAATGGATAAAAATACTTTTTTATATTTTACTTTAATTTAGAAAAGATTAAGAAATACAAATATGTATTTTTATAAGAATATTCATTTATCGTTATCGAAATGAAACTAAAATTATGACTTACTACGATCTTATATATATATATATATATATATATATATTATGAATTAAAAAGATATTCATAGTTACTTTATAGTTTATATCAATTGATTAAATGAAATTAAGAAGAAAAAATAAATGACTTTCTATTTACTCATTAGTTAAAGTGATTTTTAAAAAGGAATATGAATAGGTTTCTTTAAAAGTAATATTTTTATTAGAAATAAAATGTGTTTAAAAAAATAATATATATTTATTAGGGTTCATGGTTGATCTATTAAGTAACAACAGAGATATATATCTTGGACCAAATATTTGATGATAAATCTATTTTTGGATCAAATTATTGACTTGAAGGATATTTTTAGAGTAAACTATTAACTAAACATATTTTTATATAATTTTGGATAGTTTAGGATTATTTTTATTATTTTTATATTTATGATTTCTTCTATTGTTATAGTTGTATATATTTTGTTTCTTACTTATAGATCAAGTAAACTTTCTAATAATTGTTTATCAGATTGACATTTTTTTTTTAATATTAATTAATGAAAGGAAATTTGTTTTTACTTTTCTCAAATATTTCAGTATGGGTAAAGTATTAATATGATGTTGAAGATATTTTTTGAATAATTGAAGTCATTATTCTTTATTATTTGTAAATATTAGAGAAGCCTACATACTAATCAAGAGTGACAACCAATAAAGAAGAACAGAAATAATCCAGCGACATAAGCCGAAGAAATTTTATTTTATCGAATCGTAAGAATTCATTTTTCAAAGATCTTTTCTTTTTCTTTGGGAACACATGGCTACACCTACTTATTGTACTGTACTTTGCCAATGAATTTAAAAATATTGAATCATAATTTAACATGATAATGATATAATATTTTTAAAAATAAAAAATTAATGTATTGAATCAAAAATTTTAATAGTAGTTTATATTGTACCATGAGCGCCCCTAACCAGGCTTCTAGGCTGGCAAACTTTGAAAGATTAGGAGCACATGATAATTTACGCAAATCCGACATCAGAATAACAAAGAAAAGTGAAGAGTTTTATAAGTTCACGTGGTGTACTGATCTTTGTAGCTTAATGTGACGTAGCTTGAAAAACAAAGTAGTACAAGTCTACATGCCTAAAGAGGATAATACGTGCCATGATTTCGGATCGTAAAAAATATGAGATCAAAACCAATAATCCCTCTATATAATGGTCGAATAAACCTCAATGAGGAAGTTGGGTTCTTGAGGCTGTTGTATATCACACCCTAATGAAGGGAGGCTCAAGCGAGACTAATAAGTTTTTAGGTTTACAAAATTTCTAAAGATGAGATGCACATGAGATTTTAGGTAAATTTCATATCGAAATTGAATAGCTTTATAAGGCATATCAACCTTCATATGGTATACATGCTTTTCAGAGTTCAATGGTATAATTTAAAATATAAATTCTCAAACATAGTTTCATAATCATTTGTTCTGAATGCTACATGTAAAACATAAGTCAGATAATAAAGCGAAAAGATTCAAAATATAGAAGATCATAACATTTAGAAAGCCCTATGCTTTGAAAAAAGCTTATATAATTTGAAAAAGAAATTTGATTGATCAAATAAAAATCTATTTCAACCGTATTATCCTTAGGCACAATCATACATGACATAGAAATTACAATTGAAAAAGATTGATATGTAATTAGCCAGAACAATGGATACTGTAGTGAAAATGAAAAGAGGGGAAAATTACTACCTTAGAATTACATGAGTGGACAAATTAGATCCACTATTAAAAATAGTCAATGAAAAATTTATGTCATAAAATATAATTTCTTCATCTAATTTTCATCGGATCAATTCACTATAAAACTTATGGTGAAAAATAATTTCTCGCTGAAATATTAAGAAGTCTCTAAATTTTTTCATGCGAAAATAATCACTTTTCAAGATTAGGAGCATACGACACTTTAGGAGGATCCTGCATAAAAATAAAAAGCAAAATGGAGAGTTTTATAAGAACTAATTAACACAAGTTCACGTGATGTACTCACCTTTGAAATAAATGACTTTTTATATTCCCTCCAAATTGATTCCCCCACATTTTCCAAATTTTTATTCATTCTTATTTATTCTTATTTCTCATTCACACATTGCTATATATATATATACACACTTCATTTGATGGTGTATATAAGATTCATCTATATAAATATCATATACACACTTCATTTTATGGTGGTGTATATAAGATTCATCTATATAAATAAAAATCATTCACATTTAGAAAGTTGTATGCTTCGAAAAAAAGATCAAAATAATAATCTACTTCAATTAATAGATATGTTTTTAGTCATGGCCACGCATAACATAAAAATTACAATCGAAAAGGATAGATAATTAGCTAGAACAGTTGATGCTGTAGCGAAAATGAAAAAGAGGGAAAATCGACTACATTAATATTACCTTCAGGATAAATTAGATCCAATACTAAAAATAATGGCTTTCTCCATCATAAATTAATGAAAAATTTACATTATAAAATATGATTATTTTATTCATTTTTTGTCGAATCAGTTCATTAAAAAAATACATTATAAGAAATTGATTTTCATTAAAATATCAAGAAACTTCTAAATTTTTCCATTTGAAAATACCAGTATTTTCTTTTCTAATTGGTACTTTAATCAAAATATCTATGAATAACAAATAAACATGAAAGAGAAAATAATAACTATTTAGTAGTGATCAAAAGCAAACAATATGTACCGTGAATTTATATTGTGACATATTTCTTTTTTTTTTATTTAAAAAAAAAAAAGGGAGTAGGGAAGGAAAAATGGGAGAGGAGATTACAAAATATGAATTTCTTCATCGACGAGTTGAAAGTTCAAATAATCAACCAACTAAGTTACTAAGATTAATCTCCGAATTTATATCGTGACAAATTGGTTGCTTTAAGTTCAATACTTATCCTGATCGAATAGGCCTTTTTCTTTTTCAGATAAAGCTTAGAAGTAAGGGAGTTTATCTTAATATCATAGTTGACGTCCACATCATTTGATATCAAAAGATATTTTTGTCATTTCTATTGACGGTGAAATAAAAATATATCTCTTCGGTTTTGGAATTGCCAAATATTCCAACTTTTAAGCATTTTTGAGCTTGGAGATTACTCTAGCATTTTGGACGGAGGGAGTAAATGATTTGGATTTGGTAAGCGAGGATATAACTCTTCCTTTTAAGATAATGGTTCGAGTTATTACCCTTTAATTGACTTAATCCACTTTAATTGATTGAATATTAATCTCACCCACCCAATTTATCCTCCATATCACACACATATATATGGAGAGACTAATGCATGCATAGAATCCAAATAACAAAGTGTTATGCGGAAGCTAATAAAGAAAATTTTAAAAGATAATAAAATAAAAATATATCAAAAAAGATATAATAATTTAATGTGGTTCTGTCAATAGGTGACCTATCAATATCCACAAACGAAGATGGATAGTGAAAAAGCATATAAACATTGAAAAAAATAACCTCACCATTTCACTCAATAAAAATGAGATTACACAAGTGATAAAGTAACACATGTATCTAACCAATTTAGAGATTACAATAGAATGGAATGAAATGGGACAGGGCGAGTGAAGCCTTGCCCTGCTATGTCCCACCCTATTAAGCCCCGCTTTGCGCTGTTTAGCTCATTTCTTTTAAAAACTAATACATACATATTTGTAGCTAAATCTGGTTTGGTAAGAAGAGAAGACAACCAAATATCCAAAGAAAACCTTGCTAAAGAAACATAAACATTTATCAAAACTATGTATTTGATAAAAGGTTTAGAGGAATGATTGATTTACCATTAATACCATAGTAAGTTGGAAGAGGAAAAACATAAGGAGCACAATTATTATGTATAGGACAAGAAAGAAAAAAAATCAAATTCAAACATCATTCCAAAGATCATAGTGAGAGTAAAAGAAAAAAATACAGTTTTAGCTAAAATTTGCCCCGAATTATTTTTCTCTAAAAATATATTTTGACCCGCCCTATTCTATCCTACCCGGTTTAACTGTTGCTCTATCCTAGTCCGTTAAGAGTTCGCCCTACCCTATTCCACAAACATACACAGCAAACAAGACTCCCAAAAATTTTACGGCAATGTTATGAAAACTACCAAGCGGGAGGAAGGAGTCTCAAAGTTATAGGAGTCCAAATCTTTTTATTCTGAGGAATATTTCAATTCCAATTTTGACAATTTCAAATAAAGTAATTTTTTTTCTATTTTCATGTCCAACTTTAACTTGGCCAACTTCGCAAATTTCAAATAGGAAAAAATTGTACTCTCTTTTAGGAAAATGAAAGCTCAATCATGCTAAAACACCATACACAAACACCAACAATGCCTTTTCTTGACATAAATTTTCAAATAAAATAAATTTGTTTCACCTTCTTTATATAATCTTCAACAAGTCGATCTCCATCTCTTCCAGAGAAACCCCTCAATAAGTTAAATATTCAAATCTCCCAACTAAATTTTTGTCCTCACATTGAGCAACTCCAATAAAATTTCTCACACAAAGAACATTTTTAACCATCAGATAAGCTATGGTTAGAACTTAACCCACCCTGAACATGTCAAAGAACATTTTTAACCATCAGATAAGCTATGGCTAGAACTAAACCCACCTTGAACATGTCTTGAACCTTGCTCTATGTCACAATTTGAGTCTACATTTTGGATGTGGACGACATTCATTACCATTGTTGATTCCAAGTGAATCTTTGGTCTGACCTATTACTAACTAAATACTTCGAACTATGCAGAAGCTTTTAAAAGATGAGCATGCAATAACTTAGAAAAAACAAACTCAATAAACATACTAAAGAAAAGTTATCGGGAAAAGACCCTAAGCTAACTAAATATTATACTATAATATATATACAAACAATAAATACTCTAGATGAAACTAAAGCCTTCTGAAAGTAATAAGGTCTCACCAAAGATGAATGAAAGTGGTCCTAATGATATGTTCACAGTTGTGAGTACCTAAGACTTCATCATAAATGCACTGGTGGGAGTGCTTCACCCTTAATCAGAGGTCTCGGGTTCGAGTCCTGGGTATGGAGAAAATTCTGTTGGGAGCGCTACCCCCGAATGGGCCCTGCAGTGCGCGATCCGAATTTAGTCAGGGCTCCAATGTGAACTCCGGACACCGGGTGGAAACCAAAAAAAAAAATACTTTGTATCATAAAACGATGCAACATCAAATGATGCCAATACATGAAATATACGATATGTAAAATATTTGAATGAATTAATTGATTAAAACTAAACATATTGAGCTGAATGAATAACTTTGAAGAAGGATTGAAATAAAGTCAACTGAGTAGTAATGCATGGATGTGTGCTTTAACAACAAAACTTTAAAATTGAATATATGGAATAATAGCAAATGCTGAAAATAATGTGACTTTAATTTTCTTGGAGAGTTTCAGTAACCGACAACCATAACGCTAGCCTCATAATGATACAAGTCATCCAACACCTTGCCATTTTAAAGGACAAAATGAGGTAATGGATCTGATCTCTGAGCCTTATTAGAGGCTTTTTGAGGAGTCGCCCGAATCAACAACACGATCATATCCCACGCAAGCGACGTAGTTCAGAATTTGGATTATTTGAACCATTATAGAACTTGGTGCTCAATACTACTCCCAAAACATGCATTGTTTTCCAATAACTGTAAATATGTCCCCCTTTAGGGAGAAAACTAAAAATCTGACACTTTGAGTCTATGCCCCATAATGCTTCTTTAGAACTGAACTGAACTTTACTTTGAAAAAGCTTGACTATGCTTTTCTGAAAATCAAACAATGCTTTCTTTTAAACTGGACATGCTTTATTTTAAAAATTGTCCATACTTTCTTTCTGAAAATATGCATCTTGATGTAAAATATACATTCTTGAAACTCTTCTAAAGTAAAGTACTTGAAGCAAAATATACTTTCTTCAAATCCTTTTAAATTAGTGCACTTAAAACAAAATATACTTTCATAAAATACTTCTTAAAAACCTTGAAACTTATTTTTCTCATGAAAACAATATATTTGAAATACTACGACAAGGTTAATTTTCAAATAGCTTTGGCTAGAAAGGAATTCATGTGGTATAATTAATAAGCATGAACCACGAAACAAATATCATTAATGATATGAAATATCATAATTTTGATAATAGAATCAAGAATCAACGATTAGAGGTGTTGACACCCAATTTTAACCCTCCCCAATATAAATTAATTTTTGAACTTCTTAAATTCCAAACGATTTGAAATAATTGACTTTATAGAATTCAAAATATTTTTCAAGTTACTTTTAATTGATTTTATCATTTTAATAATTTTAAAGTAATATATATGTTTTATATAATTTTGTATATAATTAGTATATTTTATAAATATTTCGAAAATCATCTCAAAAAGATTTTAATTTTAGTAAGTATATAATTAAATTAGCTTAGTTTAAATTGTAGTTAATATTTTTGAAATTAATTAATTTTTAAGTTAATTATTTTATTTCGTTAAGATCAAGAAGTTCATTAATTAATTATATTAATTTGTCATATTTAATTATTAGCCAAATTTGTTAATTTAACTCAATTTGGCTATTTCTTAAACTCCAAGATATAACCCTTTTCACCTTGCCTCAAACCCATTTTTGGACCCATTTTGGGCCTATTTAAATCAGGTCCATTATTCAGCAACCCAATGCCATTTCCTCATATTAAGCAGCCCCTTTCCCTTAATTTTTCAACAATAATCCAATTCCAATCCATTACATACAACAACAAATACATTACAACACCAATACCCAACCGACCCACTGCTAGCATCTTCTTCTTCCTTGCGAATAACCCAAAAAATGCAGCAGTAGTACGCTGCAAATCCAGTCCAGAAAAATGGCCCAGCAGCCTCAGCCTTGCGCGTGCGTCTCCCTCGTTCTCTCGTACGGAATCCAGATGTCTCCATCTTGTGCTTCATCCGTCCTTGCACCAAATTGGACGGCTCCCCTCAAAGTTTCGTTAAGAAATTGGTACTGGTCCAGCAACAACCTTGTCCTCCAGGGAGAAATTCGAATTTGAAATTTGGAATGGACCCCAATTCCCCTTCGTTTCCCCTCCCCCCCCCCACCTTTTTCCAGCCTAAAATCTCCTTTATTTAAGCGTCTTTCTTCTTCTTTATTGAGGTTTTTTTTTTTTTTGGCTGGAAGACAAAAAAAAAGGGTTGGAGATAACTCATAGGGGGGGGGGGAGGGAATTTCATTTTTTAAGTTTCATTTTCTTTGGATTTCATCTAAGAAACAGTGAATAGAATTACATATAGGAATATATTCGTTAAAAAAAAAGAAGGCACTCATTAGAACAGGAGCAAAATGCAGTGATATATGCTCTCAAGAGAAATTTTGACTTCTATAGTCATTGAGTTAAGAGCTTCGAATCTGGAGCTCTCGTCCTAAGCTCTCTGTTCCTTTTCGCCGGAACTTCCATTGGAGTTCCTTTCACGTGGTGGTGGAAAGCTTTTCAACTCGTCGTCTCAGTTCACTGCCTGGAAGAAGGTAAAAATCTCTCCTCTTAGCTCTGCCTCGTTAACCTCTAATCATTCTTTATTTTTCGGTTATGCGTTTAAATCGATAGAAATCCTTGTTCGTTGTTTGTTCGCTGAAATTTGGATGGGTAGTTTATTATTCTGTTCCTTTTCTTTGATTACTGCTAATTCCCATGTGATTTTTTAAAATGTTGAAATCTTCCAGCAAAGTTAGCTTATTTCTTGTGTTTATCTGATTATGTTCGCTGATTGCTCTTTCCTATGTTTTGGGGTTTCAATTGTTGTCAGTCTGCCTTGGTCCAAATTTGTTCATAATTAGTATTACTCTTGAGTTTAGTCATTTAGATGTTCTTAATCATGTATTAATTATCAGTTTAATGACATAAATTTTCGTATCTTGCTTAAAGTATAGTTGCTGCTTGGGTTAAGAAGTTAATGTGCTTAGTTTAGCTCAAATATAAAGTTGTACATGTTGTGTTGCATAATACTAATGCACATCTCTTGGATCGTCACTTTTTTAGCTTAGAGTCTTGATTGTTGTTGCTTTCCGCTCTGGCCAAATAGATGTATCTTTCTTTATTTCCTCTTGATCAAGAATTAATGGAACGAATGTTTGTCTTGAAATGTTATTTGAAAGTTTTGTTTAAGTTAACATTTGTAGTTAGTCCTTGTTTGCCTTTTAATTTGTTTCATTCTAAATATACCAAAAGGGGTAGCTTTTACAGTAGATTTGAGTGAGATAGTAGAGTTGAATATTTTATTGCATAGCTTCATCAAGTGGTTTGGTCTTGTTTCTTGTATTTGCCTTTGTTAGTAACAGCACGGTTACATCTCATTTTTCTTTTCTTTACTTCAATTCTAAATGTAGTATCCATTTGCTAATTTTCATATTTGTCTTCATTGCATGCTCTTTCGTGTGACTCCACCGGACACTTTTCTAGTCTCTTTTGCATTTCAAAGTGGGCCACAGAGGCCCAATCTACTCTCCTCTCAAGTTAACCTTTCATCAGTGGATCAAGTGGTTGAAAGGAAAGCTTAAACAAAGCTGGAAAATAGAAAATGCAAATGTTCGGAGCGAAATTAAAGGATGTATACACTCTGTATACAGCAGTATACGTGACATACGCAGAATATACAGTGATATACAGGAGCGGTATACACTGTATACAGTCACAAAAATGGGCCAAAAGTCCTCCCGAAATTCCAGTTTTGTATTGTATTATAGTTGGGCCAAAGGCATATTTATTTTTAGTATCATATGCTAGTTTTAGGACATGTGCAAATGGGCTAAGAGGCCCAAAATAAAAATTAGGCCCAAGTATTGGCCCAGGCGAACAGAAAACCAAACTTGGGCCCAAAACTCACTCTCGTTATGTTATCTGTTTCGTATTTGTCTAATTGTTTATTTGCTAGTCAATTTTAAGATTTTCCTAATTCGATTTTCCCAAAAGATAGTCATTTCGAGATTTTCTAAAGGCAAAATAATTTTACTTATTTTATTACTCGATTTACTTTGCAATATTTTACTTAAGATATCCCTTATATCATTTCCCTTTAACTTAAAAATGATTTCGTCTTAAAGTTTGTCTATCTCTTAAACTCGTTTATGCATTCCTTTTTTTTAAAAACCGTTTAGTCAAATAGTCAATTACTGGATAACCGCGTATTAGCGGGCGTTTCGGGTGCTTTAAGTCCCTTTCCAAAATGCTAATATGAACCCCGAACCCCTTTAAATAATTTCAATTTATTTCTGTTTTAATCTTTTGAAATAATAGTTTTCTTGATTTTTCTTTAAAAATTAAGTGGCGACTCGAAATCAGTCTAAATCTATTGTTTTAAAATAAAATAGAATAACGACTCTGTTGGGGAGTTAATTAAGTTCTAACCATAAGATTCGACTATTTGATTAATTGTGATTAATTGCTTATTTGTGCTTAATGTGTTTAAACTGCTATAACTGTCATTGCATTTCATGGCATCTTCCATTGCATGTATAGTATATTAAAGGATGGGTTTGCGGAACCGCAACCGGACTTTTTTATATTCAACCCTTTTTCGGAATGATCAGCAATTTATTGGTTCGTCATGCATCCAATGGTTGTCGTGAATTTCAGCCTAAGTTGTCCACTTGGGTTCCTGATTTTTCAAAGCCACTCTTAGTCAACTAGCGTAGAGCGAAACCAAATCCCGACTTTCTAGCCCATTTTGAACTAAGTCGACCCAACACCCAAGGTGTGTTGGGCCCATTAGAAGCCTACCTTATGCCGATTTGATCCATTGATCAATAAAAGACAATCATGCTTATGTGTTTAAATTTGAAGGATGTATACGTCATTTGTCAAAACATTGTCTCTTGGGGTTGAGAGTTTAATAGTTTGTTCGAGTCGAAGAAGGATCAAATTACCATTTCATCCAAAAGCGTGGACATTCGGAGATGACAAAAAATAATTAAAAAAAAGACCGTCAATTGATCATTTGTATCCATTTTCCCTATTATGTATCCCCTTTCAGTTTTATTCGTAAAATTTGTATAAATTTGGGTTTCGAGGCAATGCAATGTTTCAAACGACGTTATACATCCTTCGAATAACTAGACCTACCCTTGGCACAAAAGGGTCACATATTTGTTTAGAACGCGCAATATTTGCTTATGTATTATAACTGCTTGTGTGAATATGTCGCTTTATTTGAAGATATTCTAGTTCACTCCTCTTTGAATTATTTTTTAGAATCCTTTAAGCACAAATATCAAGTCACTATCAAAAGTGCGTCCAAATACTCTTCGAGTCTTTGGTTTCCCAACAAAATTCAAACTTCATTTTTCAAATCTTATTTTCTCATCTTAGAAAAAAAAAGTTAACCCTTTTTCTCAAATCAAAGGTGATTCAAGCTGGTCGAACTATGTAGGAACTGAATTCTCCCTCGTGAGATACGTAGGCAACCTTTCAAGGTTCGGTCCCCATTTTTAGAAATCCTATCTTGTCCAACTCTTGCAATGAGATTCGAATTTCATCTCAATCGAAAATCAGAAGTATGTCAATCAAAGATGCAAAAAATCTTGGCTCGACGGAAGTCAATCTTTCTGTCACTAATCCCAAAGTTAAATAGACAAATTTCTGTCTATTAGCCATATTTTCTACATCCGTAGGCTAGTCTATCGTCAAATGAAGCAACCCTTGTCTGTTTGCACCAATGTGTGATATCTTGCATTATTTATCACATTCAAACACTAACACGTTTACCTTTTGAGTTATTTTTCTTCTGTCAGGTGCGTAGAACTGATCTGTGTTGATAAGCTGACTGAACATCTTTATTTCACAAGTTCTAAGGCTCCCAAAGATTCCTTTCCCGATCAAAGTTTGCAAAAAGAAAAGGCAGTAATGGGTGATAACAATGACGAGAGTAGCCTGACTAATGTTGTCATGGCTCAGCCAGCCGCCGCTGATCAAAATGAATTAATTATACAGTTAATGCAACAGATTGCCAAAATGAGGGTCGAAATGGAAAGAATGCAAGATTTGCCTAATCCAATTTTCTCTTTCAACCATCCAGGAGATGGAACACCTCCACTCTACTTTCCTCCTCCAAGCGCGGAACAGGGTCAGAACTCGCCCTCTAACCCCGCTCAAAGCCCCCCAATCATTGACCTAACCACCCCAAATATCCATCATGCCTCCGTTTCTTACCAAGCGCCACGTCCTCCTCAAGGTACCAACCCCCAAACCTTCCCTCCTCATCAGAATGCCAACCCATAAGCTTGCCCTTCCCTTCAAAATAAAAATGTTAACAATCCCCAAACCTTCCCCCATCACCAAAATCAACATACTAACCCTCAGACTTTCCCCCAAAATTACCAAGCCACTCAAAATACCCAGAATCCCTCTATTGCTCCGCCATTGCCTCAAAATACTACTTTTCAAATTTTAATTCCAAATGAACCATATGCCAACTGTTCCGAGCTTGATCACTATGAGGAACATGAGAGAGTGAAGGTCAAAGGAAGAGGCAGTCAAGCTGAATATGAAAGAAGAGATCAGGAAAGCTATGAAAGAGCTGCATTGTATTCTTGAAGTCAATGGGTTGAGTTATGAGGATTTGTGCATCCATCAGAATCTGGAGCTCTCGGAAGGGTTTAAAGTGCCAAAATTTGACACTTTCGAAGGAACAGGAAATCCATTGACGCACCTGAGAGCCTACTGTGACCAACTCGTAGGAGTTGGCAGGAATGAAGCCTTGTTAATGCGGCTCTTTAGCCGAAGTTTAGGTGGAGAAGCGTTGGAATGGTTTACTTCTCATGAGATAAAACAGTGGTCTAGCTGGAATGCACTAGCTAAAGATTTCGTCAAACGGTTCGCTTACAATGTAGAGATCGTTCCTGATCGCTATTTTTTTGGAGAGAATCAAGCAGAAATCCTCTGAGAGCTATCATGAATATGCATATAGGTGGAGGAAAGAGGCCGCCCGGGTTCGACCTCCCATGTCTGAGAAGGAGATCGTTGAAGTGTTCATACGTATTCAAGACCCGGAGTATTATAACAGGATAATATTGCTCATAGGATAAAAAATTACGGAGATAGTCAAGGTAGGTGAGGCTATCGAAGATTGGCTTAAAATTGGAAAAATTTCTCGTGTTGCCGGCCTAAATAAATCTTTAGGATTGTTGAAAAAGAAGAGAGAGGACGTGCCTTCTATTTCCTGCACATCTGATGGAAAAGGACACTTCAGAAAATCGTCACCTTACATAGGTTATCCTCAAGCTCCACAAAATTCATATGCAGTTTGTTATACCCAATCAGGTTATCAAACTCCACAACCGAGTTACCAAATTCTACCTCCTAATTACCAAACTCCACCAGCGAATTACCAAATTCCACTTCTTGTTTACCAAACTGCACCTCCACATTACCAAAATACCTATCCATATTACCAAGCTCCATCAGTTAATTGTTCAAATATCTAATCAAGTTACCAAACTCCATCTCCGCACTACCAGAACACTCATCCTAGCTATCGAGCTCCACAATACCCAAATTTCCAAACGCAAGCACCAACTCACCAAAATCCTCCAAACTATCGTCAAGTACCTTCACATTCAGGAAACAATTACAAACCTCCTCACCCAAAACTTGAGAGAAAACCTTCTAAAGTCTTTACTCCTTTGGTTGAGAGCCGAACACAACTTTTTGAGAGATTGAAATCAGCTGGCCTGATACAGACAATTGATCTAAAAAATATCAATGTCAACTCCAAGCTTTATAGACCCGATCTTCACTGTGCTTACCATTCAAGAGGTACTGGGCATAGTACTGAGGGTTGTATCAACTTGAAACATAAAATTCAAGACTTGATAGATCAAAAGGTGGTCACTCTTCAAACTGCCACTCCTAACGTCAATAGTAACCCCATGCCAAATCATGGAGGGGTGACTATTAATATGATTGAAGTCGAAGAAGATTTGAATGTGGAGAAAGTTATAATCGCAGCGAATCTTGAAAAGCTCAAGAAAGTTGTAGTCTTTCCAATCAAAAGAGAGAAGTCCAAATTTGTGATCATGACACCTCATCAAGCTTTTGCTTTAGTGCCGAAAGAGGGCCAAAACATGCAGAAGATCGATCAAGCTTTTCCAAAATCATTGCCTCACTTCTATCAGTCTTTTCCAATACAAAATGGTCTAGGGGAAGGAATCAATAATGGGTTCAAAGAAAGTGATATTATGCTTGAAGAGATGATCGAGTCATCAGCCATACTAGACAGCGAGCCAAAGGAGCAAATGCCTAACCGGACATCCACTCTGCTCTTGATTCCTTGCTTGTCTTGGTAGACATAGACTATTTTATATGTTATTTCTAAAAATTGGTGTTGTTTCGAATGAGGCTCGAGACCCATCATTTACTCTATTTTTGCCTCACTATTTTTAATCTCCCTCCTAATATTTTGAAAAAAGGTAAAATGATTTATCGTCATGGCAGAAGTTTTTATCTTCTTATTTCAAATGAAAACTTCCCTTATTGCGAAAATTTGCTTTACTTGCTTTATATTTATCTAACAAAATCTATCTATGATTTTAGTGAAAATATTTTCAAATATGTCAATATCATGTCATGTCACAAGCTGAACGAACAAAATGGGGTAGATGTGGAGGAATTTGGGGACTACAATGAGAAGATCAGGGTACCCAAACACCTAGTTGAAGAGTTCAGACAGTTTGAAAGTCACGATAAGCCAAATTCAGAAGAGATCAGAATAGAGAATTAGGAAAATGATGAACGCATCAAAGAAATCAAAATTGGTGCCTATCTGACAAAAACGCAAGAAAAAGAACTCATCAGTTTGCTTGGAGAACACATCGATACATTTGTTTGATGACATCACATGTTTGAGCATGAACATTGGATCTCACAAGTTATCAATCTAGTTAAATGTTGTCAAAAGATACCATGTTTAAAGACTCAATTTCTATCTTTTCCTTGTAATCACCTTTATTTGCTTGTAATCGTTTATGCTTAGAATTTATTCATTTTGTTTGAACTACGTTTGACCTGAATTCTCAAGAATGAGATACGTAGGCGGCCTGGGTCGGCTTCGGTCACCCCTTTTATCCCTTTTAATGTTTCCTTTTTTTTATGAACTACGTTGACCTGAATTCTCAAGAATGTGATACGTAGGCGGCCAATGTCGGCCTCGATCGGTTTCTTTGTAATTTTTCTTATTTTTTATTAATCCTCGAGAGGGGGAACTATGTTCGACCTGATTTTTGCCTCAACGGGATACGTAGGCGCCACGACGGCTCGGTCATATCTCCCATAAGATTTTTATTTTTCTTTACAATAAAAACTAGGACAAAATTTTTTAGAGGAACTCAAAAATTCTAAAAGTAGAAGATTTTTTCTCCAACAAGTCAAGATAGAAGATACATTGCGAGTTGCAACTGGGACATAATTTTTTAGAGGGTCTCAAAAATTCTACAAGTCATATATCAACAGTTCAAGATACTCCAAGACATCTAACTTGACAGAAATTTTTAGGATGACCTCAAAAATTTCTTCAAGATCACTAGAAGTTTGTAGTTAATTTTGAATATTTCGAGCATGATTAGAAGTTTAAAACTAACTTCAAATGATCTCTGACATCGTTAAAGTTCATAGCCAACTGCAGCAATCTCCGACACATTTGAATTTCAGAGTCAACTACAAAACTTCCCGATAATAGTAGATTTTGGGAGAACCATGTCAGAAATTTCCCAAGCTTTAAGGATTTTTGAATTCTCCAGAACGAGCTATCAGACACACTAAAGTTTCGAACCAAGGACGTTCATTTAAGCTTGAAATGACATGACACTTGGCAGTGACCTTTTTTTAATTACAGCTTTTTGAAAACTTTTCTCTTAAAGATTTTATCTATATGTTTCAAATATTTTTGTATAAAATGTTTTGTTTTGTCTATCGAGAAACAAGAGATAAGAGCGATCAACTGAAGATAGCAAGACAAGGAGCAAACAATTGAAGAAGTCAACACAGATCAGTTTGTTTTAAAACCTAACAATTTTTCTGTAGATGCAGGTTTATGAGATTGCCTCAAGTTCATCATATTTCTCCATTTAACAAATATGGAAAAGTTAAAAAGGCGAGGAGCTCCCCAAAATTGACGACTTTTCTGTGGATGCAAGAAAGTCATTAAAGTTTTTCAGAAGAAAAAAAAAAGAGTTCAAAGTACGAGCGACAACACCTCGTTTAATTTCCCAGCAAAGCATAAGTAACATCGAAAACAAAGTGTTCAAAATGAGAACAAGTGAAAGCATCACTCTCAACATATACAAGCATCTTCGATGACACAAGATTACATTTTTCAGCATTAAGAACGCTTGACGAATATTCACGAATTTCGTTGATATCAGATGCGGTAATGTGAACTACCCAGAGGGACATCGTCTTAACCACCCGGATGGACATTCCTAGAGTATTTTCAAATGAGATAATACCATCACCTAGAGGGACATCATCGTTATTTTATCAATAAAATATTATCATCCTACCGACGGATCTGCATTATCATTATCCTACCAATCGATCAACATTATTCTACCAATGGATCATCAACATTATCCTACCAATGGATCAACATTATCTTACCGACGGATCTTCATCTTCATCGACATCATCCTACTGACGGATCTTCATTATCATTATCCTACCAATGGATGAACATTACCCTACCAATGGATCATCATCATTATCCTACCAACGGATCAACATTGTCCTACCGACGGATCTTCATCATCATCATCCTCCTAACGGATCTTTATTATCATCATCCTACCAATGGATCTTCATCAATATTATCATATCAGTAGATCATTGTTAATCATCATTTTATCAATGGAGCATTATCATCATATCGATGAAGTAGCATCATCCTATAGATGGATCAACATTACTCTACCAATGGATTGTCGTCATCCTATCAATGAAACATCATCATCCTATCGATGGAGTATCATCATCATCTTATCAATGAAAAATCATTATCCTATCAATGGAGCATCAACATCACCATCATATCGATGGAACATCGTTATCATCCTATCATGTAGCAACATTATTCTACCAACGAATCAACATCATCCTACCAATAGATTATCGTCATCTTACTAATGAAGAATCATCATCATTATTTTCATTTGCAAGAACACCATCAAGAGAGCTATCAACATATCACATCAATCTATTTCTTATTACTTCACATCAAAAGAAGAGTACATTGAAGAATTATATATTGCAAATATGAGATATAAGTTTTATTTGCTTAACGTCAAATTGAAAGGAAGCTGACGTCAATTATTTAAAGGGAGCAACTAGGTGTCCACATGGTAAAAGACACTATCTCTCAATTTGAGTTACATTTTATGCTAATGAGTTTTATCTCAGTCTTTGTCGAGAGCATCCAAGAGGATGAATTCTCAAAACAAACCACAAGTGCGGACGACATTAATAAGGATGCAACATAACGTGAAACTTTTTCTTAGCAGCGAACTGGGAGATAGTCCAAAGAGGAGTATCAAACTCTTAGGACACGAGCTGAGAACGACTTCCACCACAATCAAACCACTCCCCTATCAAAAGGCATGTGGGTTTTTCTTTAGGTTTATTGGCTTCAGTTTCGCATCCGGAAATCCTTAGTTTCTATCGGAGGCAACTTTTCAATTCGAGTGACAATACACCAAGAGCTTTGAAAATTATGTCCATGTAAGTTCTTACTTATGGATGTAAAGAGCTCCGCATTCATGGCGAAGAGGTTGCAAGCCTCTTTTTCATACTCGACTTATTTGTCATTCCTTCAGAACCAAAGGTTATCTTGCATAATATATTTCCTTTTCAACCGATAGAGTCGAACTACAAGCAGCATGATTCCCTAAGTTGAGGGATATGTCGGCGGGATCAGTGTTGAAAACTCGGTTGTATTTCCAACACTCTCTTAAATCTTATTCCCAAGCATTCTGATTACTTCATAATTCGATATCAGGATAGCTTTTGATTCTTTCGAAATCGTGCGTTAAATCAAGCGCATCGAACTACAAGTGACCTGAATTCTCATATGGTCTGAGATATATAGGAAATCCGATTCTAGGGTTCGGCCATAATTCCTAAAGTCCGTACTAAATCCCTTTTCCAAAAGATGAAGACGTGGTCGATCTTTTCATACTCGACTTATTTTTTCACTCTACCCAACCGAAGGTTATCTTAACGTACTAAGTTTCCTTTTGAATCGATCGAGTCGAACTACAAGCAACCTGATTCCCTAAGTTGAGGGATATGTAGGCAGACTCAATGTTGAAAACTCGATTGTATCCTTATATTCTCTCTTAAATCTTATTCCTGAGCATTCCAGTCTCTTCAAAATTCGATATTGGAATGACTTTTGAATTCTTTCAAAATCGTTCGTCAAATCAAGCGTATCGAACTACGAGTGGCCTAAATTCTCATTTAGCCTGAGATATGTAGGAAACCCGATACTGGGGTTTGGTCATAATTCCCAAAGTCCGTACCAAAATTCTTTTCTGAAAGATGAAAATGTGGTCGGTCAAAATTGGATTTGTCAATTTCATTTTCCTCGGATTTCTTTCATCAATTCAAGTCAAACGAGGGAGAGTTGTAGACACCCAATTTTAACCCTCCCTAATATAAATTAATTTTTGAACTTCTTAAATTCCAAACGATCTGAAATAATTGACTTTATAAAATTCAAATATTTTCAAGTTACTTTTAATTGATTTTATCATTTTTATAATTTTTAAGTAATATGTATGTTTTTATATAATTTTGTATATAATTAGTTAATTTTATAAATATTTCGAAAATCATCTCAAAAAGATTTTAATTTTAGTAAGTATTTAATTAAATTAGTGTAGTTTAAATTGTAGTTAATATTTTTTATTTTATTTCGTTAATATCAAGAAGTTCATTAATTAATTATATTAATTTGTCATATTAAATTATTAGCCAAATTTGTTAATTTAACTCAATTTGGCTATTTCTTAAACTCCAAGATATAACCATTTTCACTTTGCCTCAAACTCATTTTTGGACCCATTTTGGGCCTATTTAAATCAAGTCCATTATTCAGCAACTCAATGCCATTTCCTCATATTAAGCAGCCCATTTCCCTTAATTTTTCAACAATAATCCAATTCCAATCCAATACATACAACAACAAATACATTACAACACCAATACCCAACCGACCCACTGCCAACATCTTCTTCTTCCTTGCAAATAACCCAAAAAATGCAGCAGTAGTACGCTGCAAATCCAGTTCAAAAAAAGGGCCAGCAGCCTCAGCCTTGCGCGTGCGTCTCCCTCGTTCTCTCGTACGGAATCCAGATGTCTCCATCTTGTGCTTCATCCATCCTTGCACCAAATCGGATGGCTTCCCTCAAAGTTCCGTTAAGAAATTGGTACTGGTCCAGCAACAACCTTGTCCTCCAGGGAGAAATTCGAATTTGAAATTTGGAATGGACCCCAATTCCCCTTCGTTTCCCCCCCTCCTTTTTCCAGCCTAAAATCTCCTCTATTTAAGCGTCTTTCTTCTTCTTTATTAAGGGGGGTTTGATTTTTGGCTGGGAGATAAAAAAAAAAAGGGTTGGAGATAACTCATAGGGGTGGCGGGGGGAATTTCATTTTTTAAGTTTCATTTTCTTTGGATTTCATCTAAGAAACAGTGAGTAGAATTACATATAGGAATAGATTTATTAAAAAAAAAAAAAGACACTCATTAGAACAGGGGCAAAATGCAGTGATATATGCTCTCAAGAGAAATTTTGACTTCTATAGTCATTGAGTCAAGATCTTCGAATCTGGAGCTCTCGTCCTAAGCTCTCTGTTCTTTTTCGCCAAAACTTCCAACTTCCATTGGAGTTCCTTTCACGTGGTGGTGGAAAGCTTTTCAACTCGTTGTCTCAGTTCACTGCCTGGAAGAAGGTAAAAATCTCACCTCTTAGCTCTGCCTTGTTAACCTCTAATCGTTCTTTATTTTTCGGTTATCCGTTTAAATCGATAGAAATCCTTGTTCGTTGCTTGTTCGCTGAAATTTGGATGGGTAGTTTAGTATTCTGTTCCTTTTCTTTGATTACTGCTAATTCCCATGTGATTCGTTAAAATGTTGAAATCTTCCAGCAAACTTAGCTTATTTCTTGTGTTTATCTGATTATGTTTGCTGATTGCTCTTTCGTATGTTTTGGGGTTTCAATTGTTGTCAGTCTGTCTTGGTCCAAATTTGTTCATAATTAGTATTACTCTTGAGTTTAGTCATTTAGATGTTCTTAATCATGTATTAATTGTCAGTTTAATGACATAAATTTTCGTATCTTGCTTAAAGTGCAGCTGCTGCTTGGGTTAAGAAGTTGCTTAGTTTAGCTCAAATATAAAGCTGTACATGTTGTGTTGCATATTACTAATGCACATCTCTCGGATCGTCACTGTTTTAGCTTAGAGTCTTGATTGTTGTTGCTTTCCGCTCTGGCCAAATAGATGTATCTTTCTTTATTTCCTCTTGATCAAGAATTAATGGAACGAATGTTTGTCTTGAAATGCCATTTGAAAGTTTTGTTTAAGTTAACATTTGTAGTTAGTCCTTGTTTGCCTTTTAATTTGTTTCATTCTAAAAATACCAAAAGGGGTAGCTTTTACAGTAGATTTGAGTGAGATGGTAGAGTTGAATATTTTATTGCATAGCTTCATCAAGTGGTTTGGTCTTGTTTCTTGTATTTGCCTTTGTTAGTAACAACACAGTTACATCTCATTTTTCTTTTCTTTACTTCAATTCTAAATGTAGTATCCATTTGCTAATTTTCATATTTGTCTTTCATTGCATGCTCTTTCGTGTGAGTCCATCAGACTCTTTTCCAATCTCTTTTGCATTTCAAAGTGGGCCACAGAGGCCCAATCTACTCTCCTCTCAAGTCTACCTTTCATCAGTGGATCAAGTGGTTGAAAGGAAAGCTGAAACAAAGCTGGAAAATTGGAAATGCAAATGTTCGGAGCGAAATTAAAGGATGTATACACTCTGTATATAGCAGTGTACGTGACATACGCAGAATATACAGTGATATACAGGAGCGGTATACACTGTATATAGTCATGAAAATGGGCCAAAAGTCCTCCAGAAATTCCAGTTTTGTGTTGTATTATAATTGGGCCAAAGGCTTAGTTATTTTTAGTATCATGTGCTAGTTTTAGGACAGTTGCTAATGGGCTAAGAGGCCCAAAATAAAAATTAGGCCCAAGTACTGGCTCAGGCGAACAGAAAATTAGACTTGGGCCCAAAACTCACTCTCGTTATTTTATCTGTTTCGTATTTTTTCTAATTGTTTATTTGCTAGTTAAGATTTTCCTAATTCAATTTTCCCAAAAGATAGTCATTTCAAGATTTTCTAAAGGCAAAATAATTTTACTTATTTTATTACTCGATATTTTTTGTAATATTTTACTTAAGATATCCCTTATATAATTTCCCTTTCACCTAAAAATAATTTCGTCTTAAAGTTTGTCTATCTCTTAAATTCGTTTAAGCATTCCTTTTTAAAAAAAAACTGTTTAGTCAAATAGTCAATTACCGGATAACCGCGTATTAGCGGGCGTTTCGGGTTCTTTAAATCCCTTCCCGAAATGCTAATATGAATCCCGAACCCCCTTAAATAATTTGAATTGATTTCTGCTTTAATCTTTTGGAATAATAGTTTTCTTGATTTTTTTTTAAAAATTAAGTGGCGACTCGAAACCAGTCTAAATCTATTTTTTTAAATAAAACAAGAGGTAGAGGGAATTCAAAACCATACACTTTGGAGTAAAAATCCTTTATATACAAATCATATACGTACATTGATACCACGAGTTGAGGTCTGACTCGTGGTTTCCTAGGTTGAATTTTGGGACTCTCTGAAGTTTTCTATGAGTCAAATCACATACCATACTCTCAAATACGAGTCGTATTGATGACCCGTAGTACCTGAACTAAAATTTTAGATTGGAGCGTCTTTTATAAAACGATCATAATTTTTTACTCTTTTTTCCAGATTCACAAATGGTCGGTGATTCAGAGATTTTTAATTTCGTGTGTAATGAGACACATAACTATTTATATTCTAGGAGATATGTTCGATTAATTTGTAGTTGATCCTTGATTTAAATTCTTGCTTATGCATGCTGTCTACAACTTGCCCCAAAATGTGATTCAAGGCATAATTCTAGATCTGGCTTTGCTTTGAAAATGAACCTAGACCCTCTTTGAAAATGGGTTTATGCATTTTGTTGAGAAATTTGACTTTCAAAAGACCCCCGGAATTTTATCCCTCTATATTCCAATTAATGATTGTATTAATCATGAATAACATTTTTTGTTGAGGCATTGCTTAAGGATACATTTTTTTTCCCTTGTGAGAAGTCTAGAGAAATACTTTTGTTGTATGACTGCGCATCATTAGGTTATTTATATAACCATGAAGTACTGGAAGCAAAAGTTCTAATCAAATCTTTTTTATACGTAGAATTGTAGGAAATATAGAAGGAGAATACGTACTTTAGAGAATGTTCAAGTTTTATATAGGTTACTTAAGGTCACTTGAGATGATTACAATCATCAACTACATCATTATTTATACTACTCAAAATAGAAATTAAAAAGTCTTGCACAATTAACTAGATACAAGTATCACAATATATTAGATACATGTATTATAAACTTCTAAAAGACTTCTTGAAAAACTAAAAGACAATATTGGAAGACTAAACATCAGGTGTGAATGCATTAATTCCAACACTCCCCCTTAATGCATTTGCTTGACAACTCCAATGCCTTCTCGAAGATGGCAAAACTTTTCACTTGAAAGTGTTGTGGTGAAGATGTCAGCAAGTTATTCTCATGTTTGACAATAATTGCAACTGAATTTCGTCTTTCTCTTGTGCTTTTGAATATCTCCTTCTTGATTGAGTTTGGTTTTGTAAATCCACTTTAGACTTACAACTTCTCTTTCTTTGGGTATACTCACACACTCCCAAGTATTATTTTTCTCAATCTTCCGAATTTTTTCTACCATTGATTTCTTCCAAACATCATGCTTTATTGCCTCATCATTTCTCAACACCGGCAAAGTTGCATCTTTGATAAATGTCACTCAAATTTTTTGTTTCTCTTGGAGGTGGTTCTTCATCATGTGAATCTAAGATTTCTCCCCCTTGAGGGATATCTTCCTCTTTCTCATCCTCTTCTTGATTTGACACATCTAAAGATATGATAGAAGTATTCTCTACCTTAATCTCAGTATGTATCAAGAATTGCACCATGTCTTTTTGCTTGAAAAGCTTCAAATTATGAAGATTCAAGTGACAAAATCTTTTGTGCCAAAGACATGAATCATCTGTAACTTCATTTTTTAATGCATTGTACTGAACTTGTAAAGGAAATTTTCTTTTTGTCATCACTACTTCAACAATGACTTGATTTGGCTCAATTTTATCATAAATCTTGCAATAATTATCTCTAAACACAAGAGAATAACCATTTTCCATGAATTGATCAATACTAAGCAAATTTTCTTCCAAGTCAGGAGCATAGCACATCATGAATTTGCTTACCACTCCCTTTTATGTTGATCGAAATTGTACCTTTACCTTTTGCATCAACTAAGGCTCCATTCCCCATTCTCTCTTTAGTAGTGATGCTACTACTAATTGAGAGAAAAACTTTTTCAAGTCATGTGATTTCTACAACCACTATCAATATACCATTCATTGCTTTTTGCTGAAACATCACATTGAGAAGCAAAGAAAAGATTTTCTTCCATTTCTTCCTCCTGTTCTTCACAGAAATTTGTTTGCTCCTGTTGCTTGTGCCACAATCATTCTCAATGTGGCCAAATTTTTTACAAAAGTTACATTGGGGCTTGCCTTTGTGCCAATATTTTTCTGCATTGTGATTAGTCCTTTTGCAAATTTTACAAAAAAGACTAGTACTTTTCTCACCTTTTTCTTCAACGTTCATAGAAGAATCATCATGAACCTGCTTTTTTTTTGGATTGTAATTCTTTTTTTGTTGATTTTTTGAGAAATTTTGAGAATTCTCATTTGTTCTGGACTGGAAAGACATCTCTTTGGGTTGATCTTCATGAAAAAATCTTCGTTTCTCATGTGCACGAAATGATCCAACTAGCTCTTTGATAGAAAACTTAGAAAGATCTTTCGTTTCCTCAGTGATAGCAACAATGTACTCATACTTTTCTGTGACACTAATTAGAATCTTTCCACAACTTGTTGGTCAGAAATTGTATCACCGTGATTTCTCTTTTCATTAACAATATTCATGACTCTTGTGCAATATTCATCTATTTGTTTTTAGATTCTATCATCTTCAAGTTTTGAAACTCTCTTCTAAGAGTTTGAAGATTTATAGTGCGTACCTCATCACCATACACCTCTGTTTCTAGGGACTCCCAAGCTTCCTTTGCAGTCTCACAAATAGCAATTTTTGCAAAATATGCTCTTGAGACTCCCATTTGGATTTTGCTCAAGGCTTTTGCATCTTGACGATACTTAGACTTAAGATTTTTCATCTCTGCTACTGAAAGTTCACCATCGTTTTCTGGCTCTTCATAGCCATTTACAACAATAGTCCACAAACCTTCAGCTTTTAGATGTGTTCTCATTCTTATCTTTCAGTATTCAAAATCAGTTCCATCAAAAAATGGAGTAAGAATAACTGAAGAATCGGCACCTTTATTTGTTTTGGATGTCATTTTTTTTTCACCTAACCCCAGATTAAGAACGAAAACTTGCTCTGATACCAATTTGTAGGAAATATAGAAGGAAAATACTTTCTTTAGAGAATGCTCAAGTTTTATATAGGCTACTTAAGGCCACTTGAGATGATTACAATCATCAACTACATCACTATTTATACTACTCAAAATAGAAAACAAAAAGTCTTGCACAATTAACTAGATACATGTATCACAATTTATTAGATACATGTATTATAAACTCCTAAAAGACTTCTTGAAAAACTAAAAGACAATATTGGAAGACTAATTAAACATCAAGGTGTGAATGCATTAATTCCAACAAGAATTACATTCCTCATACTCATCATCTTTATCTTCTTCTTCTTTAATATTGTTTCCATCGTTACTACTTTCTCCCACAATATCATTGAGATTTTCTTGTTTGAATTTGTGAAGATTGTAAGTGAAATATATCTTCAGATGTTAATGCAGGAGTATTAGATCTATGGTTATCATAGCTACATATGTAGTCGAATGGCTAAACTAATGGCCTGTTGTTTCGTTGCCTTCTCCATAATTCAGAGTCAGAGACTTCTTCAAAGTAACATTGTCTTCAACAGCCACATTTAGAAGCATTGAATTATTTGAAAGAGAATTTTGATTGACAAAGATTTATGAGACATTTGCATAATACTAGCTGAACGTATGAGAGAAATTATTTGTCCTGAGCTGAGACACTTAAGTATCTTGATGACCACATGCATCGAGATGTTGGAGAGAGTTGGGATAAGTAGGAGCATTTGAAATAGAATATTCTTATACTTTGTTAGCGTGATAAAATTCAATATGATTGTGTGGAGGCTAGCTTGGATAGAAGTAGCATGTGACACTATATATATAAACCTTGCATTAAAATGTTCTATCATATTTCTTTCTCCTTCATCATGAGAGTTTTTTCTGAGAATCAATATTGACAACAGTGTTTGAGTTTACAAGTTGTTTGAGTTGTTCCTGTTTCTCTATTGTGGGTTGGGAGTTTTAGCTATTCATTGCATAACCTTCTCTTTAACGAGCTTGGATTTAACACTATTTTGTATATTGTTAATTCCTTTTCTTATCAGGAGCACGTCTTGAGAGACCAACATTAATGTTTGGTGACGGGCCAACATAATTGACAACTCTGAAACAACTGTGGCCTGAGATCGTTCTGATCTTTTCGTATCATAGCATTATATATATACCCCAGATTTTGGTATTTGTGCATTATGAGCATGCGTTTGTGGTCTAACAGAGTTCTTGTTGATGTTAAGTATATTGATACCATCAATATGATTTTGGGTAAGGTCCCTAGTTTGTACATGATCCAATTTAATCAATTTAATTTGAGGGCATGCTTGTCGCCTTTAAAAGATGTCATACAATTATATTCAGAATGTCCATGATATTAACATTTGAAGCAATAATCTAGTAAAATATCATATTCAATAGGCTAATAAAACCCCCACATTTGTCCCCTTCTTCATTTCTAATACCAACCCTCATAGAATCTCTCTTCTGTTTAGTGTGGTCAATTTCAACAAGAACTTTAGTAAAATTTGATCTGAATTTGAACTCAGTTGCTTTATCAATCTTCAAAAGAGTTATTAAAAAAGAGGTAATAAAAGCCAGAGCGTCTCAATTGTAATTAGGCATAATTCATAAATGTGTCCTTTAACTTTGCCTCATTCTACGTTTATGTCCTCCAACTTTGGATATGCACAAGTAGACACTTAAACTTGTATAAAGTAGAACAAGTAAACACACGAGTCCTATATGGCACAATACACGTAGTACACCACGTATGACAAAAAATGACATGTAGGATGCCATGTAGGACATGTGTGTCTATTTGTTCAATTTTATACATGTTTAATTGACTACTTGTGCACACCCAAAATTGAAGGGCATAAATATGATTTGAAGTCAATTAAAGGACATATTGATGTATTATGCCTTGTAATAATGTCCTGGAGGTGAATCCAAACATGAGTTAAGGGAGTTTCTTCTTCTAGATTAAAATCAATAGTCCAAGTCTTCTTCTTTGGGCCCGAATGAACTTTTATTCCTTTTTATTCAATAAATTAGCCTTCTTCCAGCTCTTTAAATAAATAATTGAATAATAAAAAAAGAGAAAACAAACCTATGTTATTTTTTAATGAAAAAGAGAAAACAAACCGTCTTTAACTATTTAATATTTACATATTAATGTAATATTTTAATATTTAAAAATATATTTAGATTCGACCATGAAATCTTAGTCGCTTGTCCCAATTTACGTAACACATTTCGTATTTCAAGAGTCAAATAATTTAAATTTGACTGAAAATTTGCTCACAGAATCTTCACATCTTTTTAAAATTAAATTTATATATTTGTAAACTACGTAAAAAAATATGTACTATAAGTAATAATAATTGGCAATTCAAAATATCTAAAAGATATATGAAAAACGATAAAAAATAGACTTGTTTGAATCTCAAAATTCAAAATGTGTTAGATAAATTGAGAAGAGAGCAGTATTTTAAAAGGTGGGGACGTGAAGCGGGGCGTTTTACTTAGTATAGAGCGAGGTGTAAGCTTTGAGACGTGGGGCGTAAGCCCCCTATAGATCTTTCAATTTTTAATTTATAATATAGTTTAATAATATAGTAACACAAAATTATAAAAACACATTAATAGTTTGAAATAATTACAAACATGATTAAAGAAATAGCAACGTTCACATATAGCAAACATAAAAATCATATTTGTATGTTATAGCTATAGTTTGCATAATTGCACTCCATAGAAAACATAAATATGTATATTTCACTATACATATACAAAAGAAAGCAATTGTATAATCTGTTTCTGTATACATATACAAAAGATCAATTGTATAATCTGTGTTTGTATAAAGCGAGAAAGAGAGAAAGACAAAAGAAAACTGGGCAGGGGAAGATCGTATTTGTATAATCATAAGTGTATAGGATGAAAATATATACATTTGTATTTGTATATACAATTTTCTCTCGCTTCATACAAATACAAATGCAATGTATACATTTGTGTTTGTATAAAGTGAGAGTGGCGAGCGAGATCTGGGAGAGGGGAGAGAGGGGAACGAAAATATATGTATATATACAATTTTCTCTCATTTTATACAAATACAAACGCATTTTATACATTTGTGTTTGTATAAAAGCGAGAGAGGCGAGAGAGACTGCCCAGCGAGAACGAGAGTGGCGAGCGAGATTCACTAGGAGAGAGGCGAAATAGCAACAGTTTGCTATGTGGTACAATTAAATCAAACTATGGTTGTATCATTTAATTATATTGAATTAATAATTTGCTATTATATACAATTTTCCCTTAAAGAAACTCTTAGAAAATAAAACTTCTTAACATCTTAACTTTATAATAATAAAGGAATCATTATTTCTAAAAAAAGTTAATTTTTATCATATTATACAATTTACTCCCTAAAAGAAAATAATCAATAAAACTTACTAGAATTATAATAAAAATATCACTCCATCAAGAATATAAATAAAATTACTTTCAAATAGCTAAAATATGATAATTTTGAGACATATGACAAAACCATAAAAATCAATCATAAGTGAAAAAATAAAATTTCACTACGTATTTTTAAAAGAAATGTGACGTAACGCATAATCACCTTCACAGTGTTATGAAATAGTAAAGATGTGATACTACAACTTGTTATTTTAGTTACTCTCAATCTTCTTATCTCTATAGATTAAAAAATTATTAAATTCCATTCATTTATTCAAAAATGATGAGGGTCAACAATGATACCTCAAGAATTTAATATACATAATTTGTGCAAGATCTGTTAGGCGAGCCCCGAGCGTTGGGAGTGGAGTGCAGTCGAGCACCTGGAACGTAAGTTTAATTGAACTAAGTCCCACACTTAAGTCTCAGAGTGTCCACACTTAAGTCTCTGGGTGTTTTGCTAGAGTCCCATCCCAGAGCGAGTCCCAACAGGGTCTTTTAAAAAACCGGAAGAGAGAGTAATACATAGATATTCAAATGTGATTGAGACATCTACTAGAATTGTTGATTTCTACTGAACAAAACATATCAAGAAATTGAAATGTGATAATAAAAGTAAAATTCATGAACTGGAAATGGATATATATACAAATATTTCACCAATAAAATTTTCTTATTTCATTCACCAGATCAAATAGTACCCTAGAGCTACGTACTAAAAATGAAAGCTCTATTATATTTAGCAACAACTATGGAAGGTCCAACAATAACTAAGTTTAGAGAAGGCGGAAAAGCCATAAATAAAGCTTATTAATAAGTGAAAGAGAAAAAAAATGCATCGCATAATTAAATTTAAACCTGATGAAAGCAGTATACAAATGAGGTTCCTTTTGATGTTTCGGTCATATCTTCAACTAAGTAGAAAATCCTTCAGAAGCATTTAAAATTAAATGCCAAGAAGTGCATATTTGACCAGAAGAGCAGATTTCAGAAATCAAGCACTAGATACTAATTGCATGCTAATTCTCTTGATTCAAAAATCAAACAAGAATGGATCATTTCCATAATCCCAAATATCAGTTGGGTGGTAATTATCATTATCATCAATAATAGGAGGCCAAAAAACCGGAGATGCCACTGGATCGGAAACAACCGGTGCAGCATCCACAAAAGTGTTTACGTTATCATACAAACAATTATGTTGATTATATTGTTGATTTTGATCTTCTTCTCTAGGATTAGGGTTAGGGTTTGAGTTTGAATCAGACCATATCATTCCAGATGCTTTAGTGGTCTCACTGTCGAGATATCCATTATCATCAAAAGATTGTTTCTGAATTAACTGGTGAGGATTTTGTGACATGTTGTCAGCATATTGCACGGCAGGGTAAAATCCGTAGGGTAGGTAATTATTAGCAGGAGCCAATACGTTTGGAGGTAATAGCGTAGAAGAAGAAGAAGAAGAAGAGAAAGACAAATCAAATCCAGAAGGAGGTCTAGGAAGTAAAGGACGAAGAGTTTGTGTAGTAGAGGATGAAGTGGCAGAGCTGCGTTTAGAAGAATTTGATGATGAACTAGTAGCGTTTGCACCAGAAGGTTGAAGATTGAGCTGAGCCTTTGAACCGTAGAGTATAATAGCGGCACGGTCATAAGCTCGAGCAGCATCTTCAGCAGTAGCGAAGGTACCGAGCCAACGGCGTGTCCGTTTACGGGGCTCTCGGATCTCAGCTACCCACTTGCCCCAGCTGCGTTGTCTAACTCCTCGATACCTGAATTTGTTGTTATCAGGTCCTCCTTTCCCTTTACCTTTCTTGTTGCTTTTCTCCTCACTGGTGGATTTTTCTTGGTGATTAATGTCTTGGGTAGGGTGGGGATTATCACTACCTGCACTGGGGCTATTCATAGTTCCAAAGAGATGAAAATTTAGAGATCAGATGCCTCGTTGTTTGTTTACCCAATGAGTCGAAAGAGAGCACAGTGGAAGGCTGGCGTCAAAGAGACAATATGGTATTTGTAAATGGTGGATGAGGGCGGTGCAAAGCGTGCCTATTCTTATACATTTTCAACCCAACTTACTTCCTTTCGTCATTACCAAGTTTCATCTTCCACCACAAGGTTTTTTTTTTTTTTTTTTACGTTCGGTTGTAGGAATAAATTTTAACTTTTAATTAATTGAAGTGGTGCACATTTAATCTTTTTTTCTAGTATCATCCCATGTACAGTTATCCCAAATTATAATAATATTTGTACTTAATATTTAAAGATAATATATTAATTAAATAGTTTATATGTAACAGAATTCATGCATAAAAAAATTTAAAACTCATGGTTCTATTAGTTGAAGATTATTTGGTATCTATCTTAGAATTTGATTAAATTTGAATTTGTGCGAAAATTTTCATATTGGAGATAAAACATTCTTCGATTAAGGTGATACCATACTCAAGTAAACATACGTACATAGTCACATATCACAAGAAACGAAAAAAGTTTATAAATAATCGAGGAACCAAAATATTACTATCCGTTCTATAATTAGAAATTTAGAATATACAAATTAAATTCAAATGAAAATTGTCTATGAAAAAGCAAAAGACAATGTGGTATCAATATGACATTTTCATTCTATTCGTCTTGGCTTGCATATAAAGTTTTTGAGTATTCATAAGATGTAGATTCTCCGATTGTTCTTGTCACAAATTTTATTCAGATAAAATGTATGAATACAATCCAATTTAAAATACTACAAGACGTATAATAATAATAATAATAATAATAATAATAATAATAATAATAATAATAATAATAAAAACATTATATATAAGTGTGATCATAATAATTATAGTCATTTTTTCAATACATTTATCAAAAATTGAATTTATTATATTTAAAAAGACATATAGTAAAATTACTTTTTTTATTTATTGCTTATAAAATATTGTGTCAAGTGAAACATGAGCTAGTAAAGATGAGGGGAAGTACCATAATACTCATTAATTGATGTCTAGTCTTAGCTAGTCTTGAAAAATAGATAATTACTATTGATATGCTAAATGTGACAAGTCAAAATGAAAATGTATTTAATGTTGTAGACAATGGAGCTTTTATTGGTAAATACATATTTAATTTGAATGAAATCTTAAATTCATGATATATTGACCAAGTCAAATTATTGATTAATAAAGTCTAATTAATATTTAAGTTAAAATTATATAACTTAAATAAAATTCAACTTATATAGGCTAGTTTGTTAAGTTGACAAAATGACTCCAACTCATGCTCTTCAAGATCAAGGTTCTCTAAATTACTTGGAGACTAAATACACCTAAAATCCTAACTCACATCTAGGGGTGTGGAAAAATCGAACCAACCAATAAATCGAACAGAAAAAAATGTTATTGGATCATTGCTCTTAAGTTATTGGGTTAACAGATTTTTAATGATTTTATGAAAAAATTATTGGGCTATCGATTTGGTATCGATTTTTAGTATTGGTTTTATTGGGTAAATCGATAACCCATTAAGAAGATAGTAAGTTACTACTATACCCTTCATAAATATTAGTAAATATTAATAATTTAATATAACTAGACACTAGATCAATACTCTAAACTACAGTCTACATACTTTACACATCATAGTACTTCTACTTCACATAAAAAATTCCATATTATGTTTTGGTTGTAACATGTTATTGTAGTCTTCGTACTACATCTACTCTTATTGATGTAATTTCTCATTATATTCTTGTTTCATTATATCAAAGCATTTACAGTTGATTTGGTTGTCTCACCGTATCGTGTCAAATTATTAGAGAAGTGAGAAATCATATATTTATTTTATGAGCATTTTCTTATTGGGAAAACTGAACCGTTAATGATAAAAAATCGATAAATCGAAAATCGATAAAGAATATCTTATTGATTTGTTATTGATTTAACATATTTAAAACCGATAAACTGAATCGATAATACATAAAATCAAACCGACCGATGCACGCTCCTACTCACATGTATATGAAGGGTCTTCATAAAATCTGAAAAGCACATGAAGAATCCTTGCTCTTCCGTTATGGTCTGCAAGTCCTCAACAAACAAAGAAGTTTTCGTCTCCAAGGGTTAAAGATGCACCACATTAATTTAAAAACTTTAAGACTTGATCAAAGTCAATATTTAAACTAAACAAACTTGAAATTGAGATTTGAAAGCTCTTAAAGGTTTCAGATGGTGAGTTACGAACTTAAATATATACTTTTAACTGCACATGGGATGATTCTTGAAAAAAATTGAGTATTAAAGATGCACCACTTTAATCAAATAATATAAGGATTAAAATCAAAATTTATTCCAACTATAGAGCGTTAAAAAAAATAAAAAATCTTCAGCCTAAGTTGAAACAAAAGAAACTTGGTAATGACAAAAAGGAAGTTGCCTTCATAGTAGTGCATAAGAATACACATGCTCTGTGTATATAAGAGCACCGCCCTCATCCACCATTTACAAATACCATATTGTTTCTTTGACACCAGCCTTCCACTGTCCTCTCTCTCGACTCATTGGGTAAACAAACAACGAGGCATCTCTCTCTAAATTTTCATCTCTTTGGAACTATGAATAGCACCAGTGCAGGTAGTAATAATGATCAATATCCGCACCCTACCCAAGACTTAGACCTCACCAGCCAAGAAGATAAAACAACTACTGCTTCTCTCACCACACAAACCAGCAGTGAAGAGAATAGTTCAAGTAGCAACAAGAAAGGTAAAGGGAAAGGAGGACCTGATAACAACAAATTCAGGTATCGAGGAGTTAGACAACGCAGCTGGGGCAAGTGGGTCGCTGAGATCCGTGAGCCCCGTAAACGGACTCGCCGTTGGCTCGGTACTTTCGCCACTGCTGAAGATGCTGCTCGAGCTTATGATCGTGCCGCTATTATACTCTACGGTTCAAAGGCTCATCTCAATCTTCAACCTTCAGGTGCAAACGCTAGTAGTTCATCATCAAATTCTTCTAAACGCGGCTCTGCCACTTCATCTTCTACTACACAAACTCTTCGTCGTTTACTTCCTAGACCTCCTTCTGGATTTGATTTGTCTTTCTCTTCTTCTTCTACGCTGCTACCTCCAAGCGTATTGGCTCCTGCTAATAATTACCTACCCTATGGATTTTATCCTGCCGTGCAATATGCTGACGACATCTCACAAAATCCTCACCAGTTAATTCAGAAACAATATTTTGATGATAATTATGGATATCTCGACGGTGAGACCACTAAAGCATCTGGAATGATATGGTCTGATTCAAACTCAAACCCTAACCCTAGAGAAGAAGATCAAAATCAACAATATAATCAGCTGCAACATCAACATAATTGTTTGTATGATAACGTAAACACGTTTGCGGATGCTGCACCGGTTGTTTCCGATCCAGTGGCGGCAGTGGTATCTCCGGTTTTCTGGCCACCTATTGCTGATGATAATTATAATTACCACCCAGCTGATATTTGGGATTATGGAAATGATCCATTCTTGTTTGATTTTTGAAAGATCTTAAAGACAAGATTTTCTGTTACATGCAACAACAAACAAGTAGTAGTTGCTAGTGTTTCATATTCCAAATTCGCAGGTCAAATATGCACTCTTTGTCATTGATTCAGAGGAAAATGCTGCTGCGGGATTTTCTACTGCTTTTAAATTAGTTGAGATGTGACAGAAACATCATCTGTATACTGCTTTCTTTGATCAGGTTTATTATGTCATGCATTTTTTCTCTCCTCTTTCACTTATAATGTAATTTTTCACCTTATCTAAAATTGTTGGACGTCTTGCAGTTATTGCTATATATAATTAGTTTTCATTTTTTTGTATCTATCTTAATATATACTTTCTTCCTCCCAATTTGTATGAATTAGTTTGATTTGACATATGAGTTTGTATTTTGAACTCTCTTACTCTATACTTTGTCAACTGCACCCTTAAACTTATTAAAACACAATATTTGAAAGCCCTCTAACCATCGACCAAACTTATGTGGTATAAATATTGTTGAGTTGGGAAAATGTGTAAATATGCTCGCTTCCAAACGCGTCAATACGCTATATTCTATTTAAAAACATTAATTATTTAGAAAACAATATGTTTTAATTAAAAAAAAAATATTTCTTCATTAACCCTCTCCCAATATTTCTTCATTAAAAAAATCAAACGGTTAAATATTTGATTTTTTTTATTTTTCTTAATATTTAATTTCTTACGTGTCACTGGAAAATGACATAGAATTACACACGTAAGAGGTTGGATTACACGCACACTGATGTGATGTGAAAATGGTTTAAAATATTGTATTTTAATGAATTTAAGATTTATTTGACAAAGTGTTGAGTAAAGGGTTTAGAATACAAACGTATACCATTATAAGGGTCCATCAGACCATTTCGCCTTGACGTGGAGTTAGAAAGAAAAACTTTTAAAATTTATGATCTAATTAAAATATGTGATAGATATTTGTATGACTATAAATAATTTTATTAAGGGTAAAATTATATTCTAAAGTTAAATGATATTAAATATTATAAAAATATGTAATTCCTTTTAGGTCTCACGAAAATAAAATAAAAAGTCATATGACAGAGGTATTAGTATTTGATTCGGTGATTTATTGGTGAAATATTAATTTATTGGGTTTTTAAAAGGTGAGAATAGGAAATTGAAGAGTTGTCACATTTCTGAATAGTTGTTTTTCAAAATGATTGTGACTTTTTTGAAGGGTTGTGTGACTTTTTCAAAACGTTGTTACTTTTTCAAAGAATTGTGACATTTTCAATAAGACACAATAACCATTTGTTCATATTACCTTATGTTATCTATGAATATAGGAATTTCCTCTCATTTTTCAACAACGAATTTTCTGAACTTTTTCTTACTTTGCACAAACAAATTTTAACGTATTTTACGATCTTTAAGCGGTTCATTGACACTGTGATTTTAGGTACCAATACACCAATAAGTAAGATCGTTCTATCCTATAGGATATATTTTATTAACTTTGGGTACCTGAGGGAAATAATTTCCTTAAGATTGTTGGGTTTAAGTAAAGTGTAAATTGGAAAATGAGAATTGAGAAATGTGGGGGAATTAAGTGAAGGAAAAATGAAAAGTTATTTCTCTCTCATCGGTAGAAGAAAGAAAAAAATTATCCTATATTAGGATACACCCCTTTGGAGGGTGGCCCTGGCACCTCGCGTTGTCGCTATGGTCGAAACCGAGGTCAAGCCTCTATCCTGAGAGGATATATATCAATATCTTCGTGAACTTGATGATAATAATTTCATTAAGATTGTTGCATTTAAGTAATGTGTCAATTGAAAAATGAGAATTAAGAAATGTGGAGGAACCAAGTGAAAGGAAAATGAAAAGTCATTTCTTCACTCAGTGGCAGAGCCACAAAAAAAATATTGTGCTTTTTGGGGTTCAAATCCAAAACTCTTTCATTCAAATGGATACCCATTATCACTATGCCAAAGTCATAACTTTTATCAAGGATGTCCAACTTTAAATACAGAATTTGACATATATATATATATATATATATATAAGAGTGTCCAGGACACCTTGGGGTGGCTGTAGCTATGCCAACTTTCTCCCCCTCATTGGTAGAAGAAAGGAAAAGTTTTGTTCTTATATTGGGAAACACTTCATACGAAGTCAGTTTATTAAAAAAGTTTTTCTTAGAAAAATCGATCTCGTCCCTTAAATTTTTATTTTTATTTTTTTGTGAAAAATAATTATATATCAATGAAATATATTTTCAAATGTATTACGCTCAAAATAGTGCCAAAAAAATTGAAGGACGTCCATTGGTTTCATATAAAGTATTTTATTTATTATTAAAAAAGATAGTAGAGAAAATTTAATGGACTAAAGCCTCATTTGTTTGTACTAAACTTAAGACATCTGAAACTAAATGATGAATGATAAGCATTATAAATATATAATTTAAATAAAAAGTTAATTAAAATTTTCAATATATATATATATATATATATAATAAAATAATTATTTTACCAAAAAACCATTTATGATCACATAGTGGAGATTATTTGTAGTATTTGTTGTGGTATGGTAGGTGCTAGTTGTTTGTATCAGTGGTGGTGATAGTTATGATAGTGGAGTTGATTTGTGTAGTAGATGACCAATAGTGGCTTGTGATGGTTGAGATAGTAGAGTTGGTTGATGTTAGTAACTGGTGATGTTGGTGACCGAAAAATGTGAGAAGGTTGGCAATGGCATGGGTGGCAATGATGGTGGCGACAGTTGATATAATTATAATGATTAGGATGGCAAGTGTGACAGTAGCGTCTAATAATAATGATTGACAATGATGGTGGATAGTGGTGATTGTGATGACATGATAGTGATTGAAAGTGATGGTTATGATTATAATGGAAGATGTGGCTAGTGATGGTAAAAATTACATACACAAAAAACCTCTTAATGATATTAAGATTTTTTTCAAGATCCTAATGATTAAAATCTATTTAGATCAAATACATGGATGCTTAAATTTTAGTGTAAGCAAATGCACTTAGTGGCCTAAAGAATGGATCATTCAAATTCATCTCCCTTAGGCACAAACAAATTATGTCTAAGTTGATTTCTTGTCACACTCAAGACTCAATTTCTTCACTCTGTACTCAGAGGTGTATCTAGACGGGGTTTTGTGGGTTCACCTGAACCCATGATCCCCTCTCTAGATCATATATAGTAGTGTTATATTTTTTTTAAATACTTAAATATAGACGTGTGAACCCACTTTCAAACTACTATATAAAATTACAATGATGATTGTGTGCACCGTGAGAATAGAAATTTAAATCTTATATTTATATTATTCTTTTGAGTAACACCTCTCCAAGTGATTATCGGTAACACTTTTTATGTTTCAACTAATTTTTCTTTTATTTTTTTGCTTTAATATTTCAAAGTTCAAGAGTGTTAGTGTTACATTGAAAATTCCTAAATAAATTATATAATCAATTAAATGTGTATATTAAAATTTTAAACTAGTAATATCATGTATTTTGGACCTATAATTTTTAAAATTTGACGGTTCATATTAAGAACCTAAAGGTCAAACCGATCAAATTTATATTTTAGATGTGTTTTATCGTAATAATGCACCCATCCTTCTGAAATCATGGATACGCCTCTGTCTGAACTCCCTCAAACTCAGAAACTATCGTAAGCAAGGCAGAAGCTAGGGTCTCAACGCACCAATGCAAGCTCTTCCTCCTTAGTCTCATTCTCTCAGGTATGTAAGGCTTCAATGAGAGTATTCCTTCACTCTCATGCCTAAAATATTTTGATTCTCAAGAATTTCACAAGATTGATAAAAGTAAAGCTAAGATTTTTATGAAATTATATATGATCTTTCTTCATTAGTTTACGTTTTCATTGTTTCATTTTGGTTTTAAAATCTTACTGTAATAATTTAGCATGATTTTAATGATAATTCAAACAATTATGACTTTTAAGCGTGAAAACTAACATGATATGAATTTCAACCTAAACTAGGGTTATCTTAGATATGACTTTCGAACTTAGTCATATATATAATTCAAATAGATAGATGATTTTCATACCTATGAACATTATATGAATATATGTTATTTTGTGGGAGGGGAGACTATTTAGTACCGAGAGGATATGAATTTAGAAAATTCAAGTCTCATAATAACGTGCCACCATGGGATTATGTTTCACTACTTTCACGGCTGACCATTTAGCCCTGAGAGGCTACACTGATATGATAAGGTTCTACACTCTGTCAAGGTATAGGGAAGCTCTCTCAACCGGGTTAGCTGTTGGATACCATGAGCTCACATGATTTATGTCAGTTATAACAAAAACTCTTTGTTTATGCACTTTTTCTCTTAATAATTCCCAAGCTGAATAAACCTTAAAATTTTTAGTGTTATTCAGGAGCCACCAAGGTCTGTCAAACAAAGCACTAGGCATATCATTGCTTAATTGTTGTTGTATATGATTAACAATTCTCTCCGATAGTACTTGGTCGATTTGTGTAGGTCTCATCCCTCTTCATTCATTAGCTCTCCTTTATAGATTTCATTTGTGGTCAAAGAATACAATCTGGTTCATGAATAAAGGCCCAATTTGGTTCAATTTTCATACCAAATGTTTGTGGTGCCTTCTCTTGGTTCCCGCCACATTTTCTTCTCTAAAGCATCATTGTTTTTAAGCATCATTTTCCACACCTGAGATTTGCCTTTTCATTGGACTAGTGTAGATATTTATTTTTTGTAATATTTATTACACATGAAATTTGTCCATAAAAAGTTACTTGTTTCGAATTTTCACCATAACTTTGAGAACATTGCTTTGAAGACATCAAATAAAGATTTGAAACCTAGTCCACCTTCAGGTCTAGGTAGGCATATATTTTGTCAAGTAGCTCAATGTTTACTTCTTCGTTTCTGTTTTCTTATTATTTCAAAAATGACTTTCCAGAAATCTTGTGCAATTCAGTGATTAAACATTTAGGAGGGACAATTGCATAGAGAATGAAGATAGAAATACTCTGTAATACACTATTAATTAAAGTGTCTTTACCACCAAAAGATAACATCTTCCCTTTTCATGTTTGGAACCTGTTCTCCACCTTTTTAAAGAGATCATTGTAGCTTCTTAGCATGGGTGATAGGACACCCTAGATAAGTGATTTAAAATTGACCTCTTAATATACATGTATATCCATCTACTAAAACTCCTATTTGTGCACTGATATTCTGATGCATGTACTAAGAATTCTTTTCTTTATTGATTAATTGCCTTGATTGAGATTTATATGTGGCAAACACCTTCATTATTCTTCGAAGAGACTTTTCATGTGCAACTGTAAATATAATTGTGTCATATGCATATGTAAAATGGTTAAGATTTCCAGTCAATTCAGACATGCCATAACTCATAAATTGGTTATCATCAAATAAAGAGTTCAAAGTCCTAGACAGAACTTTAGCACTGAGAATAAATAAAGCAGGATATAAAGAGTCCATTTGTTTTGGGGGGGGGGGGGGGGGGGGGGGGGGGGGGGGGGGGGGGGGGGGGGGGGGGGGGGGGGGGGGGGGGGGGGGG
>JAJOOE010010301.1:0-33416 GCA_036250405.1 Solanum raphanifolium
CCTTTTTTAGTTGTCCCTATTTAGTTGTCCATTTTGACAAATCAAGAAAGGACAACAAATTTTTTCCTATTATACCCTTATTTACACTTCTTGAAAATCGTAAAAGTGTATGTTGTTTCCCTCCAATTTATTTCACTTGAATTCAAAGAAGTGGTTGTAATTTTGAAGTGAAAAGTTGTCATAAGGGTAAAATTGTAACTTCACTGTGCTAATCATTGTTGCCTTAATCTGTGTGCCATTTCTAAAGTGGACAACTAAAAAGGGACGGAGGGAGTACTTTAGTCATGCTTACTTTTTAAAAATTATATTTTTGAGAGGTAGGGGAAGGGAAAATAGAGGAGATGGAACCAATTTTTTTTCAACAAGTGAAAATTCATGTAGTCAACTAGTATGACCCATTTGGCTAGACATTTATAAAAATATTTGGAAATGAACCTGACAAAAATTGTTAGGCCACACAATTTATCATTATTTGTTAAATATTTTTGGCAATAATTCAAATTGCAATTACTAGAAAAAATTAGTATTTGGGTAAAACTTTATTATTTGTGAATTTTTTAAGTTTAAAAATTAACTTAAACTTTTATATATTATAAAAGCACCCTTCATTCATAATTTTAAGAGAAAATGGTCAAAAGCCTACCTAATCTATATTTGAATTTTCAACTACATACTTTAACTTTACGGGAGTACTATCACCCATCTGAACTGTTTAAAATTGAAATTATCACACTCTTAAAACGTCATAATCACATCTATGCTAATGGGTGAAACTCACGCTATGTGAAAATTTTATTAAATTTTTTTTTTTATTCTTCTCCCTTTCTGACTTATTATTTAAAAAAAAAACAATTTAAGGTCAAAACATAAGTTTATGAATGTATGTTGGATCTTCAAATTTGAAACATGTTGATAATATAGATGGTTGCTAATTATTTGAAGCTAAATACATTGAGTTTAATTGAGTTTATGGTTGCGATTTTTAGATTTAAAGAAACACCGGAATTTCATGGAAATCGACAAGCTTTCATATGAAATTATTGAATCTATATTCTTGAAGTGGGAGCAACTTTGAGATGGTTTGAAGAGTTCTTTATGTTTGAGAATTGAAAACTGAAGCTCATGGTTTAAAATGTGAAGCATTAACTTGAAACCTCCATTAAAGTTAGTTCAAAAGCTTGAGCTAAAAATTCGACTTGACACAACGAGCACCTTTTTGAGTGGGTAATATATCAAAAGAATCGAAATATTGAGGGAAACTTATATCTAAAATTTAGGACAATTTGGAGAAGATTTAGAGTGGTTTTTCAGAACAATGGAACGAAGAAGATGAAGAACACGTGCTGAACTTTTCAGATTCGCTGGAAATTGTCCAGTTATTAAAATTAGTAGTGGGTCTGCTAGGAATTAAATATAGGATAAAAAATTATCTTAGTATTCAAAGTTTATTGAAGAAAATTATTTGGGTATCCCCGTATTAAGCTTATCCAAGCTTAAATTTGCTTTGATTTAAAAGATTTTTGATATATAATTCTTGATTGTGGAGAGTAATGAGTGAAATTGCTATAAACGATTTGTGGTGTATCATTAATGTAGTGATAGCAATAGTTTCAAAATAGTGAAGAAATTTGGTGCTACCATTGATGCTCAATCCAATTGCTATGAAGAAGAAAAAAATCAAGAAAAAAGATACATATATTTAAGAAAATAAAAATAAAAATTTAATATTGGTTTTTGGTCTTCATTTTGTTTAAGAGAGTGAGATACACTCACTTTGCCAGGTAAGCGTTTAGGGAGATAATAGTTTCAATTTTAAATAATTCAGGGGGGGTGATAGGACCCCTGTAAACTTGAAGTGTGTAGTTGATAATTCGAATATAGGTTAGGGGGCATTTGACCATTTTCTTTATAAACTGAGTTTCTTTCCAAGTTCATCATAAACAACAACATACCTAGTGAAATTCTACTAATGGGTTTTGGAGAGCATCGAGTATACACAAACCTTATCATTTCCTCATGGAGGTAGAGAGAATTTTCTCGAAAGATCCTCAGCTCAAGAGCATCAAACTCAAATAAAAGAAGGAGAACAGAAAAAAGCATACCAGTTGATACAAAATGAGGTGTAGAGTTTACAAGACAAACAATGTCAACAACAAAATAACGTCATAATCGAAACATAACACACAACATATGCTGATAGATAACAAAAGCAAGGCAAGACAACACTCTACCTCTACTAACCTTCTATCTCAATATGTGACCGTTACTCATTCCTATCTAAGGTCATATCCTTAGTTATATGAAGTTACGTCATGTCCTGTTTTTTTTTTTTGTTTTTTTACATCGTGTCCTGTCTAATCACCTCGCCTTAATATTTTTTTGGTAGGAGCATTTTTGTATTCTTCCTAACTAAAAAGTAATAAATAATTTATTGGTACTTTAGATGTTTATACATGAGGATTACTAAATAATTTTTTGGTACCTCTCATTAGGAGGTGTATTGTCCTATTTCTTGTGAATTTACTTTTAATTGTGAAATGACTATTCTACCCTACTCCTTACCGTGTTCATGCTTAGTTTGTCCTGCGAGAATGGTTGGTGTGATCCTCGATGCGATCAAGTGTGTTTTTGGTGATTTTGATCCTTTTGAGTTGAGTATTATTGTTATAGTTGACTTTGGTCAACATTTCGAGTTTCGAGCATCGGATGGAGATTTCGTTAGTTCCATTGCGCCCGGAACGTCAAGTTTGAGCTAGTAAGGTGGTTGGTCAAGTTTCCGAGGCCTTGGGTTGAGTTTTAGGCGCTTGGGCTAGAAGTTGAGTTTTATGCCTAAAGAGTGGTCCGGGAGGGTAATTCCCTCATTTGACCTCTTTTCGGAAATCTGATGATTCCATTGAGTCAGTGAATTCTGCTATTGAGTTGAACCTTCATATTGTTCCTAGAGGCTACTGTTTCATCTCTATCTATTTATAACTTACATCTTCTTTTTTGGGGTTTGCATGCCCGACAGTTGAACTCAATGTAACTATGTTAGATGCTTCATGGTCTTATTATGAGATTTGGGCTTGAAATATTTTATTTAAGTGACTTTCTTTTCATAAATCAATATACAATTTTGGTTGGATAATTGTTTCATCTTAATGAGTATTGATGAATTTTGGAGTGCACATATTCTATCTTAGTGCTTAAATAATTTGGGTAAATGTATAAATATTTGATTCGCCCAACAAATAGTATTAGCGGATGTCAATCACGTCTAGGGGTATTTTGGAATGTGATTGTCAAATAAGACGACTCTAACCATATCTTGATCATTATTGCCTCACTATGTTGTGTATTATCACGTTGAGATGCTTGTGGAGAAGTTTCCTCCCCATTTGTGATTCAAGTCTATAATACCAGATTAATTTTGTTGTTTGGAAAACGCGTTCGAAATATATTCGAATTTTGACCGAAATTGCTGTAACAATCTCAAACTTTGGGCATGACCTTTTACCCCATGCACTATTTAATAGTGTGTTTTAGGTCAATTGATTGGTTAGCATCACAAAGACAAAGTTTGTGATTATTATCAGTTCAATAAGATCTATACAATAATACCACAATTATCCTTAGCTCCATAGTGGGCACCAAACTATTTAACCCAACAAAGTACAATCAAATGTACAGAAAAAGGGTTAAAATGCTCTTAAATAATGTGAAATTGAACAAAACTTCCCTCAGTTTATAGTTTGGTCTAAAAATATGCTTGTTGTCAATAGTTTGGTAAAAAATGTAACTTAATGGGTTAAAAATACCCTTTTTGAAATAAATATATTATTTGTTTTCTTTTTAGTCACATTCTCATTTTAATAATAACTTTTTTATTAGCAAATATTTATCCTACTTCAATTCGAAAAAGATTATGAAATAAAAATATTTTCTATGTTATTAGAATTTTTTTATCGTTATCTAAATGAAAATATGATGTGATTACTATGGTCTTATATATATGACCTATATTCAGTCAAAAATGTGCATGAAGTTAGTTTATTTTAATTAATAAAATGAGATCAAGAAAAAAAAATTACTTCTTACTTATTTATTAGTTAAAGTGATTTCAAAAGAAAGAAACAAGATATAATTCTTTATAAGTAATGTTTCTATTAAGAATAAAATAAAATCCATTTAAAAAGAATATAAATAAATATATTATTAGTAAAAAGGCATTTTGACCCATTTAGTAACAATATGGGAATTATTGGATCAAATTATTATCGATAGGGGTATTTTTAGATCAAATTATTGATTGTAGAGGTATTTTTAGACCAAACTATTAATTGAGGACATTTTTGTTCAATTTCACATAGTTTAAGGACATTTTGACCCTTTTCCGTTGAATTTATATGTGAGGTTTGAATGACATGTGGATTGAATTGATTGAGATGGAGAAATACATAAATATTAAAATTGTAAATAAGAAATGGATAAGACAAATTGACTGTATTAAATAATATTAAACAAATGTAGCATGTGTTGACCTGAACCCAATGATATCTTTGATGGAAATATCCCCAAACAAGCTTGAAGATTGCTCAAAGCTGGTGAACAAGTAACAAAATTGCTAGACAAGAAATGAAGTATTCAGTAAAAGAATTTTTTGATTTAAAATGTGGTGATTCTACTCTTTGATAGGAGTAATTACTTTTTTTAAAAATAACTCTCATAACTCATGAGTCATGACAAATAATTTAATTAAATGACATTTAAGGATGAGAAGAGTAATGTCCGACATTGCTTCTGGGGACTGTTTCATAACGGCTAGTGTTGACTGTGTTGTTCATCTTGTATTCCTAAGATATTTAGAACAAAACTTTGAAGAACTTGGTAAGAAACAACAAATTTTAAAGAGTATTTTCAAACTAGAAAATTAAAACTAGTAAAGAAAATAAAATCAGAAACAGATTAGAAACAATATAAAAATATTTTTCTCAAAGAAAGAAAATTGAACTCACTGAATGCACAGTGTCCCCTTAAGGATATTATTCCCCTCAAGTACCCGAGGTTAATGAAATATATCCTCCCAAGATAGAATGATCTTACTCACCGGTGTATCGGTACCTAAAACCACAGTGTCAGCGAACCACTCAATGGCAGTAAAATACACTTAGAATACTAGATTTAGTAGTAATAGAAGAAGTCCAGAAAAATTCGTTCTTTACTAAAATGAGAGGAAATCCCTCAATTTATAGAAAACAAAGGGTAGTGTGAACAAATTCTTATTGTGCCTTACCGGAAAGGTCACAAACCTTTGGAAAAGTCACAATCTTTCGAAAAGGTCACAACCTTTCATAAAAGTCGCAACTTTTCATGAAAGTCACAACTTTTCATAAAAGTCGCAACTTTTCATAAAAGTCACAACTCTTCATAAAAGTCGCAACTCTTCATTTTCCATTCACACCTTTTAAAACCCAACGTTCCCCCGCATGAATGGGAATGATTCCAAGACAAAGAAATAGACAAGTATGTGTACTTTACAAGCAAGAATTAATTGCATCTGGATAAGTAGGTTTCCCCTTGGACTTTCCGTAGTGAACATATGTCGGATATATTCAATCAATCGGTAGATGCGATATCTTTGAATCGTCGAGCTTTGGTGTATACGTCACACAATTAACCCTTTATCGTTTATGGTTTTTACGGTTGTGTTCGTTTCAACCATGAACACCTCCTGGTTTCATGAGTGTATAGAGAATAGGCTTTTGCCAATAATTCTCTTTGAAGCGGCTTACACTTCATACTCACATAGGTGATTTCTAACCGTGTCATCGCGTAGATACACTATTTGGTCAAGTCTGCCAAACTTAGCAAATCATTAAAAACTTGAAGCTTTATTAACTCATTAACAAGCCTTAATATTTTAACCTCGTTCCTGAACATTGTCTTCATCATGAGAATGGATTGAGTTGATTGACAATGTCGAATCGTCAGTCACAACTTTATTTTTCTCCTTGAATCTAGCTCTTGGGATCTCCAGTTTGCTTGATAGAGTTACCGCCATGATGACTTGTCCTAAGTCGTAAACCCATTCCCTTAGATGATCTTTCAACTTTCTCTCTAGTTAGGCCTTTATGTAAGTGGATCCGACACATTATCCTTTGACTTTACATAGTCAATTGTGATAATTCCACTAGAGAGTAGTTGTTTTCTAACGGTATTATGTCTCTATCTTATATGATGATACTTTCCGTTATACATCATGCTTCATGCCATACCTATTGCATCTTAACTATCAAATTGTATGCATACTGATGCCAAAGGTTTGGACCAAAAAAGAATATCTATCAAGAAATTTTGGAGTCTTTCAACTTATTCACCGGCCTTATCTAAAGCACCTAGCTCAGAGATCATTGTAGAGCTAGTGATACATGTCTTTTTTTTGGAAGATTTCCAAGAGACTGCTCCTCCACCAAGAGTAAATACATATCCACTCGTGGATTTTACTTTATTTGATCCCGGTGATCCAATTTGCATCACTATATCATTTCAATACTGTTGGATATTGTTATAATGCAAGACATAGTTTTGAGTATGTTTTAAATACCCCAAAACTCTTTTCATTGCCATCCAATGAGTTTGACTGGGATTACTCGTGAACCGACTCACTTTACTAATAGCACATACTATATCTGATCGTGTACACTTCTTGATATACATCATACTTCCCAATACTCTAGCACAATTCAATTGTGAGTCACTTTCGCCTTCACTAATTTGAAATGCATAGCTCACATTTATTGAAGTCTAGACAATATTGAAATCCAAATATTTGAACTAGTCAAGTACCTTTTCGATGCAATGAGACTGTGACAATGCTAAACATTATGGAGTTCTAAGGATTCTTATACCTAAGATCACATCAACAACTCCAACATCTTTCATATCAAACTTGCTTTCTAGCATACGTTTACTAGCATTTATGTCATTAGTGTCTCTACTGATGATCAACATGTCATTAATATACAAACAAACAATGACCGTGTGATTTTAGTGTAAACACATTTATCACTTCCATCATTCTTAAATCTATTTTCCAACATGGTTTGGTCAAATTTCTTATGTCATTGTTTGGGTGCTTGTTTTAGTCCATAAAGTGACTTAACAAGTTCGCACGTTTTCTTTTCTTTACCAGAAATCACAAAACCCTCGGGCTGTTCCATGTAAATTTCTTCCTCCGATTCTCCATTTAAGAAAGTTGTTTTCACATTCATTTGATAAATTTGGAGGTCATAGACCACAACTAATAATATTAGCATCCGAATGGATATAATTCTAGTTACTGACGAGTATATATCGATAAGATCAAGACCTTGTTTTTGTCTAAAGCCTTTGACAAAAAGTCTTGCTTTATATTTGTCAACAGTTCCATCGACTTTCATTTTCCTTCTGAAGAGTCACTTTGAACCCAAAAGTTTATTTTCTGGAAGAAGATCAATTAACTTCCAATATGGTTGCTCAAGATTGTATCAACCTCACTATTGACACCATCTTTCCAGAAGGATAAGTCTACAGAAGACACAAGAAATGTTACAAAATCATATTCGAAAGAAGTAGATGTCCTTTGACATTTACTACGCCTCTGAATCTCTTCATTAAGTACATTCTCTTTTTTTCTTTCCAAGGTCTTTTAGACCCTGCACTAGACTACTCAAGTCTAATTTTACAGTCCACAATCATAGGTCCTATTTTAATCCTTTTAGGAATAGGAACTTGGACTTTGGCTAGAAACCCCTACACTTTGAAGTATTTCAAGTTGGATTTCCTTCCTTTCCATTTCTCATATGGAATAGATTGTGTCCTGAACAAACAAATTGCTTTCTTTCTGAAAAGACGAAACTTTTTGTTGATCCCTTTTGCAGTAAGGATAGTTTCTCCACACAAGTCTTGTGGTAAACCTGAACTTATAAGTAATGCATCCATCATTTTCTTCAAAGTTCGGTTATTTTTTTCTATTCTGCAATTTCATTAGATTTAGGTGAATAGGACAATAGTTTGATGGATAAATCCATTTTCCAAACATATTTCTGCAAAAGGAAATTTATATTCTCCATCCCTATCACTTATTATCTTTTTCCCAACTGATTTTCAAATTCAATATTATATTGTCTAGACATTTCTATTGCTTCATCCTTACGATTCAGCAAATAGACATAGTCGTTTCTAATGCAATTGTCAATGAAAGTTATGAGATACTTTTTCCCACCACGAGATGGTGTTGACTTTATATCACAAATGTCAGTGTAAATCAACTCTAAGGGATTAGAATTCCTTTCAACAGATTTATAAGAACGCTCAACATACTTAGATTCCACACAAACTTGACATTTTTATTTATTGCACTCAAAGTTAGACAAAACTTCTAAGTTGATCAGTTTTCCTTACAAGGTTTTGTAATTGGCATGCTCCATTCATGTCACAAACAACTTGACTCAATCAATTAGGAACAAATAAAAATATTGAGTTTGAAAAGCTCTCCACGAGGTAGCTTTTTCTCACAAATATTTTGTTCCTATTTCTTACAATTTTGTGTGATACAAACATTGTTTAGAGTCATCACCTTGTCAAATGTCCTTTTCGGAAGGACCTTTCCATAACTTTCAATTTGATTATTATAGAACTACCCATGAACAAAGTTTCATCGGGTCCAATAAAGGCAATATAGTCCAAATGATTCTTTTACAAAACATGACAAATGACTATTCACCAATATTTATGTCTATACAAATAGTTATATTTAATAGACATATCTTTTCATGAAAAGTCACAACATTTTAAGTGACACTTTTTCATAAAAAGAACTCAATCATTTTGAACAAGTATACATATAATTTGGTAGTTTCATACTAGTCATCATACCATATACTAGTAAAAGAGAAACTCAACGACCACAATATCAAATATACTCCAAGAATTTTATGAGTCTAACATAATACAAAAGTATCATCAAATTTCATATCTTGTGCTCCAAATTTAAATTAGATACCAAGTCTAATTTTATCTTTGTCATAAGCATAGAACCCCCCACATTTTAAATATGATCTCAAAAATATTTTTCAAGTATTTGAAAATAGTTTTTCCACATATTCTTTTCCTCATGCTATCAAAGTGTCATTGGCAACATGAAACCTCTTTTGAAAATATCATTCTACAAAAGAATTATAGTGCTTCAATTCTCTTTGACAATCTTTACACAATGTCAAAGTTCATTCCATAGAGGCATAAAATCATAAATTCTAAGTCACTGGTATTTTTCCTCTATCACAAATAGACATACCACTTAATATTTAGAATACTAACAATAAAGACAAAAATTTTTTGTACAATTTGTTTCTATATAACAATGAAGTTTATAGAAAGTCAAAAGTACAACATTGACTATTATGTGAAGTTTTCATATTCTTCAAATCAATAGCATAATCTAATTTTTCCAGAGTAGAAAACTACTAAAGTTTTTAGTCTACAAAAATTAGACACAATCAAATTTCACATGAAGCACAAAACTATAAACGTTTTTTTTTAGTCTCCAAACAAAATTAAACATATTCTTAGATTATCACATAGATATGCTTTTCTTTTCAAATAGCCATCCAACTAACATTTTGACATACTATTTTATCAAACAAAAATGTGCATCTCTCATTCTGCAAACTAAAGAATTTTAGAAGCAACACTTTTTTGCCAAGGAAAATTCATTCAAAAATCATACGGTTTGTAGATCTTTTTCCAAAGACATACATGATAAATATCAAAACTGTTAACTTTTAGAAACTATTTTCCTCTTTAGATAAATAATAAGAAGGTTACCTGGTATAATCTTTAACCGAAATACCACCAATTCTTCTAGTACATTCTCACTTCGACCTTGCTAAACAAAGCACCAAATTCTGGAGAAGTAATGCATTAATCTTCGACTTTCATGATCTGTTTCTCTCAATCAGTAGAATACAAGAAATACCAACATTATATTAATTTCCTTAAGATTGTTATTCATCTTGTATTCCTAAGATACTTAGAACAAAACTTTAAAGAACTTGGTAAGAAACAACAACTTTTAAAGAGTATTTTCAAACTAGAAAATTAAAACTAGTAAATCTAAATAAAATAGAATCAGAAACAGATTAGAAACAATATAAAAATATTTTTCTCAAAGAAAGAAAATCGAGCCCACTGAATGCACAGTGTCCCCTTAAGGAAATTATTCCCCTCAAGTACCCGAGATTAATGGAATATATCCTCCCAGGATAGAACGATCTTACTCACCGGTGTATCGATACCTAAAACCACGGTGTCTGCGAACCACTCAACGGTAGTAAAGTAAATTTAGAATACTAGATTTAGTAGTAGTAGAAGAAGTCCAGAAAAATTCGTTCTTTACTAAAATGAGAGGAAATCCCTCAATTTATAGAAAACAAAGGGTAGTGTGAAAAGGATTTTATTGTGCCTTACCGGAAAAGTCACAATCTTTCGTAAAGGTCACAATCTTTCATAAAAGTCGCAACTTTTCATAAAAGTCACAACTTTTCATAAAAAAGTCGCAACTCTTCATAAAAATCACAACTCTTCATAAAAGTTGCAACTTTTCATAAAAATCACAACTCTTCATAAAAGTCGCAACTCTTCATTTTCCATTCACACCTTTTAAAACCCAACAGACTATTGACTTTTCCTGTGGGCATTCCAACCCTTGGCTGGGTACTATTCGTATGGATTGAATCATCAATCATACCATTAGTTTTTGGAGTAACGTCGTTACCATTGTTATCTTCCTTGTGTCATGATTCAATACGGTCACATGTCTTGGCTATTTTTTACCTATACAAAGTGCAGTAATGAGCTTCTTGTTTAGAAGACCCACGCGGTTCTTACTTCAACATGGATAATCATTCGGCTATCCACATTTCTTATTGAACAAAATGAACTACAGAAAGTTGAGATCAAACCCAAAGAGTTTATTGATATAACGAATTCAACTATGTACATATTTTAGTAACATTGTTGATACGGGCATTTTTGTTGCTTATTTCCCGAAAAGAATGTTGATAAACCAGCTGATTACACCATTGTACTTCAACTCAGTCTCCAAGCCTGCAGAACGTATTTTAGTTCAAAGGATATCACTATAAGATACTAATTGAAGTGAAAGAAAAGTAGTCGTCTACCTGAATTCTGCCATCAGATGTTCCGATGACTAAAGTCTCTTCATTAGTATCAAGAGCCATGCAAACAACTTTGCCATTTATACCAGTTTGTAGTGTCTCCACTCTATTATGTTTCTTTTTACACCAGGCTTCCACAATACCTCCTTTCCCCCCTAAATAAATCAGCTCTGAACTGACAGCCATTGTGCGAACGTCTAATGTGGATTGCAATGATCCAACCATGCTGTAGTTTGATGTATTCCATATCTTTTTTTGCGAAACAAGAATAGAAATACAAAATATGTTAATGAGTATATTTCAGATGTTCAATATTTAAGACAATTTATGGTGGTCATACTTGTGAAGAAGCATGAAGTGTCTAATGCAGAGATTAAAACTAATATTGATGAATAACAATCTATCGCATGCTTGACAATACCTTCACAACTGCTCCATCTAAGGAAGTAGCTGCGGAAAATAGTTGTCCATCATGAACTTGTATGGCGTATATGGGACTTGATTTCCCTAATAATTTTCTTGAGCCGCTTTGAATAGAGTTAATTGTTCCAGTTGGCAAATCAATATCCTGAATGCTGTTATCAACACATCCACAATACAGTTTTCCTTTAACAAGAGTCAGGCATTTTGCATACTTCTGTTGATTTAAAAGTTTGGTTGCTCCATTCCATGAATGCACCTGATTTTTGGGATACAAGATATAGTTAAACGAACAACCTCCAATAATTCACACACAAACTCATTATCAACATTCAGCAAGATTTCTACTACAAAACAAGTCCCAATCAATCAATGTTTATTGATTGTTTGTTAATCAATCAATGTTTATTATTTTCACAAAATGTTAAGTGAACATTCTAAATTTGTACTTAAAGACTCTCGAGAACTGACCTTAATGCCAGCTCCCTGAGGAATGAAGCATGACAAGCTGTTTGAGACCATTAGGTTATTGACATGATCCTTCATTTCATGAATTTCTTCACATTCTATTCCTTCATCCTGGATGGACCACACCTACAAGTGACAGAACAGACAGGTTTAGAAAGATAAACCGTATGTGTTATGCGTCTTAAGAGATGTATCTCTTACCCTCACAGTTCTATCAAGTGAACCACTGTACAACTTTTCTCCTGATTGTAGAACTACCAGGCTTGTCGCAGCTTTGAGATGATCTCGTATTTCTTGGATGAGGTGTAAGCTTTTAGCTTTTACTGTCCATACCTTCAAGAATAAAGAAATTTCCCATCAAACTCAACCTTGCAAGCTTTTGTTCTACAATTGAACTGGTGACACTGAACTTGACCAAGGTCCTTTTACTAAACATTGCTCTATAACAATTTTGATAAACAAGTATTCATGATACGCAGGGGCAGACTAAGACCACTCTTAATATTTATTACATCTCATATCTTCTTTTTCTTTAGCATATCTTAAAGGTAATGTTTCACAACTTATTTACAAGTGATAAAAGACGGACATTTCTGAAAATAGCATATATCAACCTTTATAGTTCCATCTGTATGACTGGAAAAAACTTTATTTCTGAAGCACACAATTGAAGAGACTTCACCGTTAACACTGCAATCCTCCAGTGCAATTTCTTTATGATTCCACATATCCTGATAACAATAAAATTTGGATGATTAGGGTGGTTAATATTGTTGATAACTAAATGTGGGGATATGCCAGAAACTTACAGCACTAGATTCTCGCTCTTCTGAAAAAAGGTTAAAAACTTCAACAGCCATGGTGGATGATTTCTTTAGTTCTCTCAAACCTTTAAGTATATCCTTCACATGGATTGTTAGATCATGCAGTCCTTCTGAAATTCACCATATGACAAATGAGAATAATCTTCAATGACCAACATTATGTCTTCGATATAAAACCATGACCAACTAAGCCACAGTAGCATGTCAAAAATACATCATGTATAGACAAATGATTTCCATATCAATTTGACTGATTACTACTCATATACACCCAAAAGCCTACATGATAAATGTTGTGATATTGAATGTTCCACATACCAGGCTCACTGATAAAGCTCCTCAGTGCAAGCAAGCAAAGTGCTTTATTCTCTGTATCCCTTGAAGATTTGAATATTGATACAAACTGCTTGAGCAAGCATACTCTTGCTGCTCCTCTAATTCCAGTGTCTGGAAGGATGGTCAGCATGTATACCAGCCAAGTAGCAGACAGAAAACATGCAGAAAATAAATCTGCTGATTTACTCTTCAGGCCATCTGCTAAAGCTTCAAATAGTAATCCGAATTCATAGCTGACCAGAGAAAATGCCATTTTCCTCTCCCAGTCCTCAGCAGCTAACTCTTCTTCCTATAAATGTTTTTTTACAGAATATAAGGGGATTGAAATTAAGTATTTCACATCTGGTAACATGATTTAGGAATGCTACTGTATCATTTATAGGAATGAATCTGACCATTGCTTCTTGACTACTAGACAGATATCCAGTATCATTTTGCACTGCATTGCTATGATCTGTCCGGTCAAGTCCTGCACGTTTAAGTAGAAACTCCCTAATAAGAGGTTTACCAGAATAGGAAAACCTTCCTTGGAGCGCTAAAAGTGTCTCAGCAGCAGCTATTTGAGAGTCAGGATAATCTGAATTTTTGAGACACATAATTAGGACATCTACAGCTTCCTCTCTATAGATGCTCATTTTCCTTGGTTCTGCCTGCAGTTCAAGACAGCCCATGTTATTTCACATGAGATTGGATTGTTCATGTCCAGTTAGAGAAAGAAAAGAGAACTAGGTTGAGGAATGAAATGGATATAAACTAAGACTCGTACAAGCAGATCAAGTTGTAGAAGTAGGCCAGCCACAACAGGACACTGATCAGGGAGAGCTGTCTGTAGGTATATGAGGAGGCTGTGCATTGAGCTATAAGTACCTTCATTCTTAATAATGTGCAACACTTGCTCATTAAATGCCCTTCTGGAGAAATAATACAGTGAGTGAAGACATTTGAACAAGATGGAATTTCATATAGTTAAGAGTAATATACCTGTTTAACTTGACCAGTTCAGATAGGAACTGGATAATCTCAAACCTATCTGCATCGTTCGACTCAATGAAGCTCTCTAACAGGTGTGTTAATTCAGCTTTATCAGCTATCATATTCCTGCATCTTCCATCCTGTTGCATGCATCTCAATAATATAACCACAGCTGATAGTCGTTCTTCGACTAATTCAGCTTCCAAGCTGCATAAAATAGACTCTACTACTTTTGCCGAAGTCAACCTCTTGACAATTTTGGAAGCTCTTTCATCCTCTATGTTTTTAAGAGCATGTCCAAGAAGAAGCACTGAAGCTGATTTGGGCTTCATAAACATGCTAACCAAGTCTTCCTCACGACTGATGAGAACTTTTAGAAGAGAGTCCAGCAATTCCATTTCTGCAAGATTTCCAATAAATGGCATCAATAGATAGATCAGAACAACAGCTTCCAGTAATCCCTTCTGAAAAAGAGCAACAATGCATTCTACATCAGTGTCAACTCTGGTCAGTGTTTGGATGACACCATTAACTCTTGATCCCAGCTCGGAGAGGAGAAATATCGTTGCCATCAAAACATCGGGATCAACAGAATTGGAAAGGATCTCTACAAAACCATTGATAACTGGAGGTTTTGAGAGCATCGTCTGAATATCAACCATCTGACCTTCTCTCCAGAACTGCTCAATTTGTAGCACTGCCATTTCAAACTCTCTTAGAATCTCTGATGTACAGAGGTTGGTTATTGCACGACGAAGCTCACTGATGGTTCCATCTAAAGAACCTAGGCCTCCTAAACTAGTACGTGGACCTGGTCTCTTCACTGGTTGATATTCAGGCTCACACCTATGAAGAGGAGCTGAATTTTGGTCCTTTTCCTGCCAGCTTGCAATGAGGCGCTTGAGCACATAATTTGTTTTCGGTAGTTGAGTACTATGTAGCTTCTGCCGTGTTATTGGACAAGTGGCATTTCCCATCTCCAGCCATTCTTGAATAGCCTTTCTTTCATATGTCTGACCAGTTTCAAGAGTCACTGGATCTTCAAGTACATGTGTAGTTATGGGACATACAAAATCCTTTGGTGGTGTATTCTTTCCACTGGATTCCATTAAAGAATCTGGATGGCTGATATAGCAATAAAATCATAAATATTATATCAAAAAAAAAAATGTATAATTCTAGCAAGTGCTTTATTTATACCAACCAGTTTGATTCTCTGATAATAGGCTGCTTCTCGTTTAGATATTGCGTCTGCCTTGTGTTGAGCAATGACATTCTTTTGTTCATATCCTAAAAGACACAAGGATCACTTTAGTAACTAGAACAATCTGTATAGGTGTATCAGTCTTCAGGCTATTCTGATTCATTGTTATTATCAATCGGTTACCTCATTTTCGCCCTTGGATTCAGTGGAACAAGGATCATTGGAATCATCACTTGAACAAGACTCATGTTCCAAATCAAAATTGGATGGCTTTGATTTTATTGATGATCTTTGACTTGTAAGAACTTTCAGGGAAACTCTCTGAGGATAAAAAGACGGAAACTTGGAAAACTCTTTGCTACTACTATTCCATTTCATGACTGACTTGTCTCCTTCAACAGAATCAGTCCATATTGGCTGCACCGATATATGCAACAATAATCAGTCATAGAAAACTAAAGTAAAAATCAAAGCAGCAAACCATTGTGATAAGATGAATAAAATACTGTAAACAACAAAGTAAAGTTAAGGTAGAATTGTAAATAATAGTAAAGCATTACATTATACCGTCGATTTTTCAATCCATATTCTTGATTGATCATCTCCTCATCTTTGCTAAACTCAAAACAGTCACTCCTTTGTACAATTACAGATGGTGGATCAATAATCTTGTCTTGATTTTTGGCTCGCAAAACCTCCTTGAAATATCGAGAAAAAACTCTACAATTCTCATCAAGAATTTCCTCGTACTCATTCTCCAAATCCTTCAACTGAGAGGCTTGCTCTCTGCTTATAGTTGACAAGGACTTGGTAGGTGCTGAAACCGCGTTGAATAATGGCATAATTGTTGACCTTTGGTGATTGTACCAGTGAAGAATAGGAATGAAATGAATGAGAAACAATTGTTCAAAAACAAGAGGTGCAATTTCCACTCTTGCAATGAAAGGATCAGTGTAAAACACATGAAGAAGACTAAGAGCAGCATCTACGGGTTTATGCAGAAGAGTATAAACGAGAGATAACAAAAAGGAAGAAAATGTGTTTTCAGAGTCTAATGAAACAAGGATCTTTTCAGCAGCTAGTTTGAGAGAGGAGTAATTGGAAGTGGAAGCTGCATTTTCTATAGTTTCAATTGCAACAGATTGATCAGCGGATTGATGAAAGAGTGAGAATAGCCAGTGACGGAGCTCAGAATGAGCAAGAATTTCCGATAAGAACACGCTGGTGTGGCGGAGAATGCTCTCTGAAGCCATGTGAAACGAAAATAGTTTTACAAAAGTTTTTGGAGCTATAGAACTAAAGTCTTTTTGACTTTGGTGAAGTGGAGCTAAAAGTACACACAGGGACGGCTATTTTAACTTACTTTGCCAAATGACAAATGTTACAATAACTATACATTCTTATTCAAAGTCAAGTGACAAAAACATGTTTTGCCGTATAGCCGGCTCTTTTTTTTGACCCATACCACCATATTTTCTTGACAGGGAATATCCAAACTCGGCGTGAATTATTAATTCATCTCCAAACTATTGACAGTATTAAAAAACAATTTTTACTTGACTAACTGAAGTAAAATACACATATGATCTTGTAATGTGAGTGAAATATATCCCTAAAGGGTATTTTCAACACTTCTCTCGAATTTTTATTAAGAGTCCATACTCCTACAAGAGTTTAAGATCACTTGCTATGTCATCATGTGGCAGATCGGGGGTGTACCAGGGGTGTATCTAAGTTTAGTTAGTCGAGTAGAGGGGTATTTCTAAATCTGTCAATAATTCAGAGACGAAACTAATAATTTAAGCCAAATTCATGAGTGTTTTCAATACTCTCTCTATTTTCTTTTCTACACCCTATTTTGTGGACTTTCTTGTGCGTATTTGTCTTTATTTTTTGTGACTAAGGCATAACAACACATTTAAATTATGGAAAAAATATCAATTATTGAGCAAAATTATATGGGGTAGTGTGGTCCCCCCAACTTACATAATTTTGTATTATTGTCACAGTCCAAATTTCATATAAGATGTGAGATATGTGAGGGCATTCATCACTTTTCGTAAGCGAATCCCACTTATTTTTAATCATCTCATTCATATATATATATATATAAGAGAACCCTCATTCCGGTGACGTGTGATGAGTGAAATTTTTTCACTCATTTGAAGCTTTTTTCTTATGATTTTGTGGCACTCAAAGAGAGAAAGAGGCTAATTATTCATTGAATTGTGTTGATTTCAGGTATTTATCGCTTGAAAGAACATGAATTGTGTTAATTTTTAAAAAAATGTTATTCTTATCTTCATCACCCACACCTTCTTGAAACCAACTATTCAAAATACAATCCAAACATAGCAAACTAACATCTCAACAAAAAAATAAATTGCACTCGCTAAGATCATAAAAAAATAATTGAGAGTTAGTATAAGAATGTATTGTATGTTTATATGCCCTATAATTTAATTGTTTTATCTGACATTGTTTTTGTATGAGTGAAGTAATCACTATCCTCTCCAATGCGATGATGAAGAAGAATAAATTGATGATAGAGAAATGAAGGTATTCTGAAATATTTTATGACAATGGATTATTTACGCTATCTTTGGATATTTTAAGTACATGAATTACTACTTTGATAATTGTTTTCTCCATCTCCTATTTTCTTTTTTCATAATTTAGTCCTACTCTATTCATTTTTAAAACAAATATTAAAATGTTTCCTTTTATGTGATTTTAGCATATATTGAGCTCAATTGGTATTCGGATTTGGTTGTCGTTCCTCTGTTATGTTGATTTTGTATTAATAGTATTTTTAGTATCTCAAAAAGTGTTCCATTTTGTAAGAGTAAAATCAATATGAATAGTTACAATCTCACACACAATATAATGGGTGTTTCTTTGTGTTGCATTAGAATAATTGAGTATATATTTTTTTTAGAGAAATTAAATTAGAAGCAAGGAATAGTCGTGTTCACCAAATGAAAAAAATATTCAAGCATTCTTAAAACAAAACTTACTTCTGAAATTTTATACAAAGATGAGAATGCCACTTGAGAAAAAAGTTTAAAAGTATTTAAAAACTTTTTTTTGAAAAAGAAAACAGTGCATTTTCTTCTATTATTTCAATTTGTTGTTTAGTTCAATTTGCAGATATTTGAATTCGTAAATTCTGGGATGAACTAATTAATTTATGTAAATTTATTTGATTCATTTACAAATTATACATGTCAAAAAGGAAACATGTATAGAGTGTATAATGTCATTTCTTATACAGTAATGAAAAGTCATAATTATTGATCAATGCATTAACCGTGAGTCGGGACAAAATTAGAAAACAATTTAGAAATTATAATTTAAAAAATGTGAAGAGCACGACTTTCAGTTAGATGAAAAAGTATTTTCTAATCAATGAGTATTGAAATATAAAAATTTAAGTAACTTAAATTCAAAAGTCTTAAATTATATATACCACGTAACTAAAATCTCAATAACTAATGAATTTAATGAACATAAAAAAAAAAACTTAAAGTCAAACTAGCAAAAAATAATTAAAGTATAGTAGAAAAAAGGTACGAAGAGGGACGGAGGGGTGGGGGAGATAATATTTTGAAAATATAATGAAGTGATTAGATAATACACTTATTACTGTTCATATATTATAATAAATTGAAGTTATGTGAATAATAAAATACAAATTAAAAAATTAACGAGTAAACAAAATAACTAGATTTGGTTTATATTATTAAGAAGGGCACTTGATAATTATATTAAGTCAAGTGAAGATAATAAAAAATTAATATTAACAATTTAAAAACATGATTACTATCTCTATTTTGGGTGATAGGGGGTTGGGTGAGGTGGGACGTGGGGAGAAGGGGGTATATTTCATTGAGGAACAATATGATGGTTATATTTTTTTAAAGGTAATATCATTTAACATGTCCGAACAAAACATCACAATCTAAATTATTTAGAAATAATACTTCAAAGTTTGCCATATTATGTAGTTTTTCCTTCTTTTTTATATGTATTAATTTATTAGAAAATTACAAACTAAAAATGAAATTATGAAAAGAAAATGTATAGAATTAAAGTTAAAAGGAAAAATATTCCTTATATCAAATCAATTAACATGAAAAGTAATTTACATGTCATCATATCAAACAAAATGAAAAAAAGAAGTTAAACAAATCAATATATTAATAAATAATTGATAAAATATATTAAAAAATTACATAAATATTAAAAGATGATGAAACACAAAAGAGAAATTTACCAACAAGTAACCCGCATACACATACATTACACATACACAACACACCAAATGTTGTTTCAGAGAGGGAAAAGAAAGATTATAATTTCAATCCGTTCTAATTTATTTGAAGAATCTTATAATATATTTTAATTTTTAATATTATTAATCTATTATTAAACTTGTATTAAAAATAGTTTAGCAGAAAAATGAACATACCTAGTACATTTACATTGTTCCTCTATCATATTTTCCAGTGATAATCATATTCTGGACATATAAGTCCATTTATATAAGATAATTTATCGTCTATTTAATTTGATAATTTAACAAAAATAAAAAAAATTTGCAACATCAATAGGAAGTGAAAAGGCATAACTATTTACTTCAACATTTTTTTTTTGGTTTCCCACCCGGTATCTGGAGCTCACACTGGAGCTCCAACTAAATTCGGATCGCGCTTTGCAGAGTCCATTTAGGGGTGGCACTCCCAACAGGATTTTCTCCATACCCAAGGCTCGAACCCGAGACCTCTAGCTAAGGGTGAAACACTCCCACTAGTGCACCACAATTCATGTTGGTAATAAGAACTGCATTAAATTTGATACCCTATTGATAATCACTATTCAGTATCTATAATTCATCTGAAAGAAAATATAGTAAAACCTCACTAAATTAATACTCGATAAATTAATAATCAGATAATATTTTTCTCTGATCCTGACTTGGGCCAATGGAAAAAATCACTCATTTCGATAAGATAATATATTTTCAGGACACTCCTGTATAAATATATGGTCCCATTAATATTATAAATTAATAATTCTTGAAAAGTACAAATATATTTAAGACAATTTAGTGAAATATGATTCTATTGTATTCTGTTTTTGTTAAAATTTAAATTTAGTCAAAGTTCATCTCTAACTTTTCCTATTAATGCATCCAAAAGTTCAGGTATTGTCTTTTCGAACTGCACTATAAAATTGTGAAGAGTTCTAAATGAGATGAGTGTTTCCTTACGCGTAATTGGTTTAGAAGGTATTGTTCATCTTCAGCTTCATCATCAACATTGTTTTTCCGATGGTATCCATAATTTCATCTTAGCTCTGGACCTCTAAACGTGTAACATTATTTTAGATGCAATAAATGCTTTTCAAACTGCACCATAAAATTATTTTTTATTGAATTCAATAAATATGATAACTAAATTAGTAGGATGATTTTGATGTAATTAAAAATTAACTTTCATTGAATCTCAAAACACTCTTTAAATTAATAAATATTAATTTATCAATTAAATAATATCTAAACAAAATAATAATATTTCATGGCCCCACTCCCTAGATAGTCACCCATGTTTGAGAAATTAATTTGTCAATTAAATAATATCACTTATGTTTGTTTTAGGACTACAATATCACCCAACTTTGCATATTTTCCTCAAAATATACATGACACATAAAAAACATTATTCTCTCTCCTATTGTACCATATTATTCATTTTTTAATTAAAAAATTAACTTTTTAAAATAACTCATATGTTATATTCAGTAAAAAAAATAAAAATAAAATTCTTGATTATTTATCATTTTTAGTTTTTTACTTTAGCATATGAAGAGATAAGACATTTTTTATTCTATTATTACATTTAACATTAATTATTTTTCTAAAATCATTTCTCAATTCATTCATTAATTTCTTAAAGAATATGCAAAGTGCATACTTTTAATGGAATGTCATACAATATTATTCTTTTTTTTTAATATTGTTTTTTTATTTTTTAAATTGGGAAATTTAATTTTTACTCCTTTTGTCCATCTTTACAGCTTTACTTGTTTAGTATTAATTTGACATATCTCTTAAGGAATAATAAAGATAAATTTACAATATCAATCTTTGAAAATAATTGTCACGACCCAGACCTTCGTGATTGACACCCACACTAACCTTCTGGTGGGAGAACCACTACTACAACTCAAACCAAGCAACTAAACCCAAAAACTAAAGCATTTAAGTTACGGAAGCAAGTTAAATAGCTAAAGACCGAAGTTCCCATAAACTTCCAAAAGATCTAACAACTAAACAATGCGGAAATTACACCTAGAACCTGAAGTCAATGTACCAAAACATCTACAATTCAACAAGTCTAAACAAGAAGGGATACAACCCATACTAATGAACTAATCAACTAACTAGAAAGTCTAAGTCCGAAATGTGGACATAGACGAAAAGAGAACTCATGGCAGCCTTGAAGAACTAGCTCACCCTTGAATTCGAACGACGATCACTGATATTCTAAACGAGGTCTGTCAATAGCCGCTTGAAGATGCCCTGTACTCAACAAAGAAAGAGCAAGTGCAGTATCATTACACAACCACAGTGTACTGGTAGGATTACGCGGCTATCCACTAAGTGTAACATACATAAGTAAATACAACAATATAATCACTTGCATATATCGAACATATACAATATTATCAACATTTACGAACAACGAACAACTTCACATTTCTCAAGATACACAATTATGACAAGTCATTGGTTCTCTCATGGAACCAAACCCAAACAGTTAGCATACCGGAATGTGGTACTCGATCCAAAGATTATGCCGGAACGTGGCAACCGATCCCATATTTATGCCGAAACGTGGCAACCGATCCAAGTTCGTGTGTCGGAACGCAACACTCGATCCATTCAACAAACCACAATCACAATCACAATTACATTCTCATAATCATACAATCAAGTCATGATTCATGGTATTCACAGTCATGTATCCTCATTTACAACAAGTGTGATCAATAATGCAACATTCTCATACATACATGTATCACAATGAAGCAAGAACAAACATACATCACACAATCATAGAATCATAACCATCACCTACCTCGAAACAAGCTTGAAACCCTAAGAAACTTGATCCTTCCCTTTCCGGATTCGTTCCGCTTGTTCTTGGTCTACAAACAATCAATATAATACAGGAATCAATAAACAATCACTAATTACCTAGATTACTAACAAATCTAACAACCCTAGATCATACCTATGATCCCAAGTATACATATTAGGGCTTTTTCCACCATGGTTTCTAGATCAAAACCCTCCCCCATCGATAATTACCCATTAGATTACGTTCTACGGATCGAAAAATGGATTCGAGAAGTGAAAACCTTACCTTTAGCCTCAAGAATGGTGGAAAACTGTCAAGAACAAATCTGGGTTCGTTCCTTAGCTCTCAAATTCGAAAATTGCAGTATAAGACATTTTTGGGGTTTATTTACGACTTTAATTCATGTCTGGCCCGCCACAACGGTCATCACCCTGCTACAGCGGCCCCGCCCTGGCGGCAGAAACCACCGCCAAAGCGGCTTGCATGAAACGGTGAGAAATTTAAAGAATTCCAAAACCCCCATTTCACAACACGCCTTCAACCAACGACACCCATAAACTACCCAATTCTTAACTGCCTCAATCTTTTGAGGATCTACCATTACCCCTTCTTTTGAAACTACATGCCCCAAAAATGCACCGAAGTCAACCAAAATTCACACTTAGAGAATTTTGCATGTAACTTTTGTTTCCCAAGAACACCCAGAACAATACGAAGATGGTCGGCATGCTCTTTCTCACTTTTTGAATAGACTAAAATGTCATCAATAAAGACTATGACGAATGAATCAAGCAATGGCTTGAACACCCCATTCATTAAACTCATAAAAGCCGCAAGCGCATTAGTCAAGCCAAAGGACATAACTAGAAACTCGTAATGCCCATAACGGGTTCTAAACACCGTCTTGGGCACATCCTTAGGCCTAATTTTCAACTGATGGTAGCTAGACCTTAGATCAATCTTGGAGAAAACTGATGCCCCTTGCAATTGGTAAAAAAAATCATCTATTCGAGGCAAAGGATACTTGTTTCGAATAGTGACCCTATTCAATTGCCGGTAATCTATACACATTCTCATGCTACCATCCTTTTTCTTAACAAACAAAACTGGCGCACCCCATGGGGAAGCACTAGGATGAATAAATCCCTTATCAAGAAGTTTTTGGATTTGAGCCTTAAGCTCTCTTAACTCTGCCGGAGCCATGCGATATGGAGGGATAGAAATGAGATACATACCAGGTTCTAAATCAATGCTGAAGTCTATATCTCTATCCGGAGGCATACCAGACAAGTCATTAGGAAACACTTCTCTAAATTCTGACACCACAGGAATAGACTCAATAGATGGAGTCTCAACCTCAACATCCCTAATATGAGCCAAATAAGTCAAACAACCCTGCTCTACCAGTTTACTAGCCCGAATGGAGGATATGATCTTAGCTTGCTTAGGCTTGTACACCCCTTCCCAGTCTAACTTTTCCCTTTCCGGAATTTCTAAAGTTACAGACTTAGTATTACAATTAAGCACAACATAATAGGGGGACAACCAAGTCATGCCTAAGATTATATCAAAGTCAGTCATATCCAAAATCACCAAATTAGCCCAAGTCTGAAAACCCTTAAACAAAATAGGACAAGCACGATTGACATGGGTGACTGTGACAGACTTTCCAACTAGGGTAGAAACATGGATTGGGGATTCAAGTATATCATAAATCATAGCAAATTCTGAGGCAAATTGCATGGATACATATGAATAAGTAGAACCCGAATCAAATAACACATTAGGTATCCGGTCACAGACAAGAATAGTACCTGTGATCACCGTGTCATACGCTTCTACCTCATTCTTGCCCGGAAAGGTATAACACTGAGCTCTATCATCTTGACGAGCTACTTCCCTGCTTGGTTTCACGTTACCCCTGCCTGTGTTACCGTTTCCTCTACCTCCACGGCCTCGCTGATTACCTCTTCGCCCACCTTGTTGACGTCCTCTACCATTATTACCATTTCCCGCGAGTACCATGCTCTAATCTACTGCTGAGCAGAATCTAACACACGTGGGTGGGGACAATCTCTCCTTATATTCCCAGATTCTCCACAATTGTAGCAAGTACGATCAAAATATGGTCTGCCACCCGTCGAAGGCGCGACTCCCTAGCCATCTTGAATCAAATTATGAGATGGAGTTCCTAAGTAGTTACCTGTAGAGGCGGGCATAGAGGAATGAATTGGATTGGCTGCAAGCGTTGGCCTTCCGGACCCCCTGGAGTAAGAACCTTGAAAGTTACCTGAGTTCTTGGCCCTTTTTGCCAATGCCTTAGCCTGACCGTCTCGCCTCACCTCCTCCACTTTCTTCACAAAGTCTGTTACCTCATTAAAGCTTGTCCCTGCAGAGGTCATATGAACAGATAATACCTGCAACTAAGAGTTCAATCCCTTAATAAATAAACGGATCCTCTCCTCCTCAGTAGTCACCAATTGAGTAGCATATCTAGACAAAGCATGGAACTTGGCCTCATAAGCAGCCACAAACATACCACCTTGCTCTAAAGCCATGAACTCATCCTTCTTGTGATCCCTCAAAGTTCTAGGCACATATTTCTCTAAAAACAAAGCATGAAACTGGGTCTAAGAGAGTGGGGGTAAAGTTGAAGATCTACATTCCATATAAGCTCTCCACCACTGCTTAACCTCACCTTGAAGTTGAAAAGTCACAAACTCAACCCCATGCGGATGGACAATTCCCAACTTATGAAGCCTCTCATAGAAATCTAAGATAAACTCATAAGCATCCTCACTCTCAGAACCAAGAAATACAGGAGGCTTTAGCTTCAAAAACTTAGTCAACATTTCATGCTCATTACCAGTCATAACAGAACCCAACAAAGGACGGAAGAAAACATCATTACCTATATTAACTCCCACCTTGGGGACAGTGATAGCAATAGGAGGATTGCTGGGAGCTTGAATTGCTTGAGCATAAGGAAGCACTCTAGGACCAACCAAACCTTTCTGGAATGACATGATCTGTTGTGCTAACATTGGATCTATGGGAGGAACACCGGTAGTCTTAGCCTGCACCTCTTCCTTTTGTCCAACCTCCTCAATATTCTCAACCTCAACATTTTCCTCTGTCTCTTCATGATGCACGGGAGAGGCCTCATTTTGGGGAGCATTTTCGACTGGTACCCTATCTCTAGTAGGTGCCACTCTTCCTCGACTTCTACCCCTAGCTCTTCCTCTACCCCTACCTCGACACTGACTTATCGCTGTAGATTCCTCAGCTGGAGCATTGACGGGAGCTACGGGCCTGACGCCATTGAATCTAGTGTTAACCATCTGCAGACAAAAGAGTAAAGGAGGTTAGATACCAATTTGAATCACCAAATACCAATTAGAATCAAGTTATAGCACAGAAGGAAACAAGAGAAAATAGAGAGATTTGCTAAAGTCCTATAGCCTCTCGAAGAAAAGTAAAGGTGTCCCCTACCGTTCCGCAAGACTCTACTAGACTCGTTTTGGTACATCGAGATCAACGAACCTAGACTCTGATACCAACTTTGTAACGACCCAAACCATCGTGATTGGAGCCCATACTAACCCTCCGGTGGGAGAACCACTACTGCAACCCAAACCAAGAAATTAAACCCCAAAACTAAAGCATTTAAGTTACGGAAGAAAGTTAAATAGCTAAAGGCTGAATTTCCCATAAACTTTCAAAAGATCTAACAACTAAACAATGTGGAAATTACACCTAGAACTTGAAAGTCTATGTACCAAAACATCTACAGTTCAACAAGTCTAAACAAGAAAGGATACAACCCCATACTAATGAACTAATCAACTAACTAGAAAGTCTAAGTCCGAAATGTGGACATAGACGAAAAGAGAACTCATGGCAGCCTAGAAGAACTGGCTCACCCTTGAATTTGAAGACGATCACTGATCTTCTAAACGAGGTCTGTCAATAGCCGCTTAAAGATGCCCTATACTCAACAAAGAAAACGCAAGTGCAGTATCAGTGTACTGGTAGGATCACGCGGCTATCCCACTAAGTGTAACATACATAAGTCAATACAACAATATAATCACATGCATATATCGAACATATACAATATTATCACATTTATGAACAACAAACAACTTCACATTTCTTAAGATACACAATTATGACAAGTCATTGGTTCTCTCATGGAGCCCAAACCCAAATAGTTAGCATACCAGAACGTGGTACCGGATCCAAAGATTATGCCGGAACGTGGCAACCAATCCCATATTTATGCCGGAACGTGGCAACCGATCCAAGTTAGTGTGTCGGAACGCAACACTCGATCTATTCAACAAGCCACAATCACGATCACAATCACAAGTACATTCTCATAATCATACAATCAAGTCATGATTCATGGTATTCATAGTCATATATCCTCATTTACAACAAGTGTGATCAATAATGCAACATTCTCATACATACATGTATCATAATGAAGCAAGAACAAACATACATCACACAATTATAGAATCATAACCATCACCTACCTCGAAACAAGCTTGAAACCCTAAGAAACTTGATCCTTCCCTTTCCAGATTCGTTCCGCTTGTTCTTGGTCTGCAAACAATCAATATAATACGTGAATCAATAAACAATCACTAATTACCCGGATTACTAACAAATATAACAACCCTAGATCATACCCATGATCGCAAGTATCCAAATTAGGGCTTTTTCCACCATGGTTTCTAGATCAAAACCCTCCCCCATCGATAATTACCCATTAGATTACGTTCTACGAATCGAAAAACAGATTCAGGGAGTGAAAATCTTACCTTTAGCCTCAAGAATGGTGGAAAACTATCAAGAACAGCTCCGGGTTCGTTCCTTAGCTCTCAAATTCGAAAATTGCAAAATAAAATATTTTTGGGGTTTATTTACGACTTTAAGTCACGTCTGGCCCGCTACATCGGTCATCACCCTGTTACAGCGGCCCTGCCCTGGCGGCAGAAACCAACCGCCAAAGCGGCTTGCACGAAACAGTGAGAAATTTAAAGAATTTCAAAACCCTCATTTCACAACACACCTTCAACCAATGACACCCAGAAACTACTTGTTCACACTAAGATCAATTTTGGGAGTTCTACTCGCCCGAATTCAATTCCGTAAAGTCGTACGGATTTCTTAACGACTTATCTAACTACTCATGTAATCAAAATCATAATTTGGTCACCCAATTGCTACTAGATTTCCCTAGACCTTAATGACTTCGATTTCGTCCAAATCTGGACTAGGTTGGGAAATTCCAAGTTACTACGAAAACATTTTTCGGCCCAAAATTTTTTTCCGTTGGCTTTTCTATAACGATGTAACCCGGTCTATACTATTATAAATTTTATATTTTAAAAAACGCATCAGCAAATGTCTATGATTAATAATAACAGTGAATTATGAATTAAGTAATAAATTATCACTTGATTTTCTAAAATAAACAAGTAACAAATGAATAATTATTTATAATATAATGAATAAATTAAAATGGACAGATGAAAAAGTAGCTAGAAAAAAATTCATAAAAAGAGTTAGTTGATATAATACTTTTGATTTTTTATGAGTACATGAAAATTGTTCTCTAACATCACTTTTTTTTTCTTTTTTTCGTTCACTTTTACTTGTTTTTTGTGTTCACCTTGCGCATTCTATAAGAACTTAAAGAATGAATGATTGAAAAAATGATTTCGAATAAATAATTAGTGTTGATCATAAAAACAGAAAATAAATGAGTTTGTTTAAAAATGTTCACTTTGTGTTATGTAATTATTATTTTTACAAAGTATATCATATGTGTTGATTTAAAAAGTTATCTTTCTTAATTATTAGTCAAAAGGAAATAATATGACATGACATTCATTAGGAGAGAGAAAGATGTTTTTATGTTGAAGTATATTTTGAGTAACATATGCAAAGTTGGGTGATATTGTAGTCCTAAAACAAACAAAAGTGATATTATTAGGTAATTTCTCAAACATGGGTGACTGATGAGTCCACGATTTAGACTCATTTATGACTTTATTTGGATAGATTTAGTGTCCTCAAATGCTTATTTTGTGCCAATAACTGATGTAAAATCCTTGATTTCCAGGTATTTGGATTGAGGAACAAAGCATGGACACTAATTTACAAAAAGAAACTAAGTGAGCTGAAAGAAGGAAGAAATGAAGGCCTGGTGATCGCCGAGTCCCTTTGGTGAGTCGACAAATGGCCACCATCTCGCCTAAAGTTCCAGTGTGCCAAGTTCTAAAGGAGAAAATCAATTTGGCGAGAGAAAGGAGCAGTCGGCGTGTCGCTGAATGGTTTTGCGATGAAGTGTTGGATTGCCCAAAATTATAGAACTTGAGGATGCTGAAGGCCAAAGCAAAAAGGCGATGGAACTGACCAAAGGACGGATCGCCGAGCTGATCGGCTAGCCCGACTTACTGCGCCGAATGGACCTTTGTAGCATATTTTTGGCGACTATAACTACATTTTCAAACATTAATCTAGAGAGATTTTATCATAGTTTTACCATTTTTTTGGAATCAGTTTGAACTCTTAGTTTTGAGACAAGTTTTTCTTAGCTTTGAAGAATTGAAGTTTTCCATTTTTGAGAAATTGGAAGTGGGTCTTTGAAATTCTTCAATTTGGACCTTTGTAAAGACGAAATTGATCTTACCCGGTTGATGGAAACACAATTTGGTAACGATTTCTATCTTTTTACGATGTCTAGCTAAAACTCCAATTCTTGGGGTGTGATTATGGGCTGATTTAGCTTATGGGTATTGCTAATATTTAGTTTAAATGTTGTTTAGAAGTGATTTCAATTAGTAATTGTGGTTCAATTTAAAGAATTGTAGTTGCAAATGCAGTTCTACCTTCGTATTTTTGGCTTGCTCGAGAGAGAGGTTTTAAAACCAAGATTACTGAATTGATGGTCTGTGGGTATTGGGTTGTCATGGGTTCAACTCGAGAGAGTGAATCCTAAACCCTTTTCCACACATTCAGCTCAAAAGAGTGAATGGACTAAGGCGTAGACTATTCTTATTTGCTTGCTTGTTGGTGTTCGAGAGAAACCGACTTGATTCGGGGTAAATTGTTCGAGAGAAAGTTTACCTCCTCTATAGTCTAGCCTATTCACTAATTTACAACTATTTTCTAACAGTTGCAATTACCCATTTGTCTACATTAGTCTATAATCAAATCATATCCCAAGAACCCATCTCAATATCTGTTAATTCATATTATTTGCTGCTGCTGTAGTTGATAATTTACAATCAAAACCCCCCTGTTATTTGACACTCGTGTCAACCCTTTAATTTGAATTATGTTTTTCTTTTATTATGTCTATTCCTATAATTGACTTGAGCATATTCGTACTTTACTCTTGAATTTTAAACACATACCATTTCCTGTGGAATTCGACCCCAACTCATGTAGTTGGGTTATATACTGACTAACGATCGTTGACGCTTAGGACTGGATTAAGAGTCCTTGATAACGTTTTCAAATTAGTGACTATCTAGGGAAATTACTCATTAATTTTGTGAGGTTTTACGGTAGTGTAATTTTGCAACGTATGATTTAAAAAGTCTTTCAAATAACTGATCATTAGTACAACCATTGAAATGTTTTCCTAAGCACAAATGTAAAGTGACCATGATAGTCTGCAATAAAGAAGATTCTTAATTAATTCATCCGGGAAAAATATGTAGAAATTTTATTTTAAAATAAAGGATAATTTTGTTGTTCAACTTTTTAAAGGGTATTTTGGATAAACAATTAAAGCTCATTGAGAAATAAAAAAATGATAAATTGTAACATCTAATCATGTATTACGTGTAGTTTAATCATAATTATTGCTTTAATTTTAAAAGTTGGTAAGAGGCATTTTTGAATTAAAAATATTGTTGAAGGGCATTTTCATAATTCAATTTTGAACCTAAATCCTTCCCACTTTAAATATAAAATATGATTTATGATATGATATGATATGATTATATAATGATATATGATATATGATGACACCTCTTCAAATTCTTTACTTCAATATTTTAACAGTAGAGTCTATTTAGAAGGAAAAAATTCGATTACATTGTTTTATCAATCATAATTTTTCAAATTTTTCTGTTATGAGATTTATGATTATGATTAAAAGCAATATCAATGTACTCATTTATCAAGAAAACAACAATTTAATTATTAAAGGGCTTATGAACTTCAAATTCTACCATTATGTGATTAGAATATTTGTATTTAATTAAATAGTTAATCAAATTTTAATTTAGTAAAGGGGCAAAATGGTAATTCAACTTTTTACTTTGGAGCTTCCCACTTATAGTAATATATGATGATGATGATGATGATATATGATACTAGTTTCTGGATACGTGCGTTGCACGTGTACCCATCAAAATTAGGATAAATTATTTCAAATTATCATTGTATTAAAAATAATTTTATAATTAAATCACATGAATATCGTTCATTTTCAAACAAAAAATAGTTCAAATTTGAAATATATTCTTGGATACCAATAACAAATTAAAATATGATAGCAAAGTATCTCTTCTCCAAATGAAATAAAAGATAATAATATTTAGTACTTTAAAATACTATAATTATATACACAAATTAATATATGTATAATCTTATCTCATATGTTAATTACCTACAAGACAAAGTTCAGAGAAAAGAAGAAAGATAAAAAATGAAAAGAATTTGATAGCCACTTCTTAGAGTTAATTAAAATAAAATGAAGGCTACAATTAATAATAAATATTAATTTTTTATTATTATTAAAGGATCATATCAAATATTGAATCATACCAAATTAATTTTCTAAAAATTGAGCTTAGAATACAAAAACATAGCATCAACGGAATGACAACTTATATGAAACGGTATCAAAAGTTGAAACATTGAATTTGCCTTTCTCAAAATGAGACAGAAGGATAAATAAATAAAGATAAATATTTATATCATTATTTCTTCCGTGAATTAAAGAAGTTATTAATAATTTAATCATACGTTAATTTCTCCATTTTAAATTATTCACCGTGTTTCAATCTTGTACACCTCTTCAGAAAAAAAAATGATAAAAAAATATAGTTTTAAATATTCTATATTACACATCCCTTACAATAAATAAACATAAATAAGTAATTAATAAAATTATAAGAACAAATTAAATAACTTTTATTATCAATTAATATAGTACAATAATTTAATTGTTAAAAAGATCAAGTAAATTATAATTATTTGTTTTACAAATTACATCACACAAGTATATTAGTAAAGAGTCATGAAATTAATTATATTTTGATGCATGACCCTTTATTTTACATTCAAGGAAGTAAACTATGTACTAAAAAAAAGACAATCCTTTTTGAAGAACATTCACCTTTGTTCTTCTAAAAAAGAGAGCAAAAAGCATGATTTGGTTATCCCTAAAGAAGTTGATCCCCCAAATCTTAGCTTGCCTATTCCTTGTATATCACATAATGTTGTTTACTCCAATATTTTCATATTTATAGATGACAAATGTAACGATAATCTAAAAATTATAAGAGAATGTGTATAGTCAAAATTTAGATAAGTGCAAATCATGATATAAATGCATGAGAATATTACCAATTTTTCTTGGATAACGTGACTTTTTGCTAATATATGAACCATATTAAATTGCTTGTAAATTTTAAAATAACTTTTGAAATTCCTAAAAAAGATCTGTTATTTTTTTGTGCATTGAAACATTAATGATTGCATAATAATTTAGTTTCTAAGCGTAAATTATTAGAGGAACAATGTTAATTTAGTGAATGAAAAATGGTCATTTAATTATTTTTTTTAGAAACATTTAATATTTAATTAATTAGTTTTTTATATAATTTTTGTTTTAGTGTGTGTGTTATACATACAAATTTCATATAAGTTGTGACGGCATTCAACATTTTCCGTAAGCAAATCCTATTTATTTGTAATCTTTTTAAATTAAGTGAAAAGGGAAATTAGCAAAAAATTCAATCAAGCATTATTAAATAAGCAAGTCATATCCCAAAATTATAATAATGCATAAATGACAGAAACCCCAATATTGGTGATATCAGTATGATTCAAAATACCAGTACGAGGTTAGTAACTTTTTTGATGAGTTGTGATCTTTTTAAAGTGTGGTGATTTTTGTGAAGGGTTGTACTTTTCTGATAAGACACAATAAACATATGTTCATACTATCCTTTGTTGACTATATAGAGTGTTTATTACTCACATTTTTAAATTACGATTTTTCTAAGTTTACTATTCTTCTTCTTCTTTTTAAAACACTCAATTCAATATATCTTCTATATTTATATAATATTATATTTATATTTTTAATTTATATTAAAAGTAGACACATTTTCACATTAGAGGATTGTGACTTTTCTGAAGGGTTGTAATTTTTTCGAAAGGTTGTGACTTTTCCAAAAAATTGTAACTTTTCCAATGAGTTGTAATCTTTCTGAAGGTTGTGACTTTTCCTATAAGGCACAATAAACACATGTTCGTACGATTTGTCGTTCGCTATAGATAGAAAAATTTTCTTATATTTTTTAACTATGAACTTCCTAATTAGTTTTCTATTCTTCTTTTTCTTAAAAAAACGCAGGTGTGATTTGAACTTGTTGCATTTTCGAATTTTAGTTGAATTTGGACACAACTAACTTGAATGTTAAATTAAATTACTATATTACGGGGGGGGGGGGGGGGGGGGGGGGGGGGGGGGGGGGGGGGGGGGGGGGGGGGGGGGGGGGGGGGGGGGGGGGGGGGGGGGGGGGGGGGGGGG
>JAJOOE010010302.1:0-32811 GCA_036250405.1 Solanum raphanifolium
GGCCTTCACTAAAACGAGCATAACTTTTTACTCGGAGGTCGGAATTTAGCAAACTCGGTGGCGTTGGAAAGATAATTCAATTATCTATCATATCATAGGTCATGGGACACCTAATTCATTTTGTGCTAAAAGTTATGACCATCTGAAGTCGACCCATTAATAATTTTCAGCTAACTGGCTGCTGACCCTCAAATACGGTCAGACCTACGGACCGTGGTCTGATCTACGGACCGTGGGTCTGTCCGTGAGTTGGGACTTAGCCAATTTTCTGAGCTAGTTTGGGGAGGGGTTGCAGTGGTGAACCACGGACCACCAGCATGGGCCGTGGTCTGACCTACGGTCAATGGATGGTGACCGTAAGTCGCACCTGCAACTTCTAAAAATCTGCATTTTTTGGTCTGTTTTGAATACGGGGTGTTACACCTTACATATGAAAGGGGTGAGCCAACCTTTTAATCCATAAAAAGGACTTAGTCTTCATCCTGTACTGGTGAGCGTCAACAATGTTATTAGTGCACTCCAGAACCTCATTAATAGTAGTGTTGTCACATAACATTTTCTTGCCCCGGACAACTACATGACCAACTGGTTGGAATGCCGCTGGTTGCTTCTTCCTCTATGGTATCAAGGTTCAATAAGAAGCATAGAACTCCCGGACCCAGTTTGGAATATACGGGCCACGGGGCTTTGTGAAGATCTAGAACTTATGAGACTTCAGACTTCTCATAATCTCGGGGTACCTATCAATCACACCATCAGTGGACAGGCACTTCTTCTCAATGATTATCCTCTGCTCCTCAGTCTTTAATCTGTTCATAGACTTTGGAACTAGAGGAGAAGAAGTGGTAGGCTGAGGAGTTCTGATCCTAGACAAATCATACATTCTTTTTGAACGTAGCTCTGCCCTCTATGCTACTACCAGCTCATCATCATAAGAAGCTACGGATTGTTTCTCCTGGTGCTCATCCTCACTTTCAGAAGTAGTAAGGTGGGTGGCATAAATGCCGTCACTATCGGAGCTGACCTCCGGTGACGCATGTGCCTTCTCTTTGCCTTTGCCTTTGCCGTTTCCACCGGTTGTGGGAAGTTTAGTGGCCTTGCCCTTGGATGCAGTTGCATCCTTATTGAGTGCAATCCCCTTTGCATACCTTCGGGGTGGCATGTTTTTTCCTGAAACTTTAGGTCTAGCCATGTCTGCAAAACATCAGGAAAAGGTTAGAAACAATTTAGTTAAAAGCACAGAAAAAACAGTTGCAGACATACTCGCCAAACCGGTCGGTGAGTGATATATCGTGAGTTTACGGTATTTTTAATACATTTCACTTATTTTGTATGAGTTTTTATGTATCTTTCTCATGTTTGAAGGAAATATGTTCCGACGTGAAAACTGAGAGACGCAGCAGAAGGATGTGCAGAAAAGGGCATCTACGGAGGTGATCCACGGACCATAGGTCCATTCACACTCCGTAGATGGGTGTCGTAGATGGGCAGGCAAGGCTTGAAGGAAAATCAGGGAATTCTTGACCAAGTGTGGAACCACGATTACAATCAACGGACCGTAAATTGATCTATGGACCGTACTACTCATTTGACAAATGATTCAGAGAGGGGTTCCAGTACCTGATTTTGAAGACTCTAAGTATGGAGCTACGGAGGAGGATCCACGGACCGTAGATCAATCCACGGTCCGTACTGGTGCGTCGTCATTTGGTTTAGAGATTTGAAAATTTTGAAGTTAGAAATTTGCCAAAGTCCTGAGTTACGGAAGGGACCTACGGACCGTAGATCAATCCACGGTCCGTAGTTCAGTATCGTTGACCGAAACCGCGTCCTGAAACATTATTTCCTTATTTCGTTTCCTTTTTAGTTAGGACTTATTTTTTTATAAATAGGGCATGTAAACCTCATTTTTGGGGGTTAGACGTCATTACTTTTATTCTAGTTTTTGGTTTTGGAGATTAACTTGCAACTTTAGCAATTCTTAATTTCCTAAGCACGTTTTGGTGATTTTTACTTTGAAATACAAGTTGAAATTCTGGGACTATTCTACTTTACTACGTAAGTTCATGATTTATTCTTTAAACATTATGAATTGTGTTCTTGCTAACATGGGTAACTAAATCTACAACTAAGGTTGTGGGAACCATGATCGATTAACGAAGTATGAATAGTAACTAAGTAATTCCCGAATAGTGTTTTGCATTCATTGATAATTCTTTCGTCTAGAAGTCTTTTTAACGGTGCGCAACGTTAGAACTCGCCTTGTTGCTACTTGCCGAACCAAGGAGGTAGTTAATAAGAAAAGAATTATCAACATAGATTTAGTGTGATACTATCTAATAGAATTAATGTCGATTGGTGCGAGGGTGAAAACTAAGCCATACATCGATGTGATGTCTAATATGAGGTATTGGTAAGAGTTAGTAAATTATATACACGTAGCCGAACCAAGTGCGGGGTGAAATTCTCCAGATGCCGGACCAAGGATTTAGAGATACATAACTTATTGCTTTGCATGTAATACACTAGGAAGAGATTGATATTACTAAGAATACAGAGTTATGAGCTTATGGGGAACACGTACACCCTAGTTTCCTTCTCAATTTGATAACAACAAAAGTTTGAATCTTGCTTACTAATTACTTTCATAATTTTCAAAATTTGTTACACAACCCTCCCTCCTTTTTACTTATTTGTCTCGGAAATACATTGGCTAAATGAATATAATCATTATTGCACTTAAGTCTAAACCATATTTTTCGTGGGATCGACCCCAACCTACAAGTTGGATTCTTTACGTGATAACGATCGCTTATGTTTCTGAAAAAGAGGTGTAATTTGAGCGTATCAAATTTTGGTGCCGCTGACGGGGAATACGGCTTTTAGATTAAGTTTAATTGCATTACTGAACTTTAGTCAAATATTTCCTAATTTTACTTTTTCTTTTGTTTTTGTCTCTCTTAGGATCTTCCTCTAGTGTATGCCAAGTACACGGAGCCAAGGCGAACCACTTACTCCCTACGTATGATACCGAACTGAATAGAACTTTGCAGAGAATGAATAATCAAGGAGTTTCGATTAACCCGATCGGAGGAGAGTTAGGTGAATGTGTTGGATTGTAATCTCCGAGGGTAATTGATGTGAATAATCAGGCTCCAGTTGAGAATAGATTGGGAGATGTACTGAGGGCACATGAATCACAATGACCACGTCCGCATGAAAATTTCAGGTTCCACCTTAATATTGTTGATTCTGATGGACCTCTTTTCCTACCACCACTTCCTCATGGGCATACATTTGTGGTGACCAGTAGCTTGATGCAGATGCTTACAACGAGGGGTTTATTTGTGGGGTTGCACCAAATGATCCACATGCTCACATAGACAAACTTAATCATGTCTGCAAAAGTAGTATAGGTCAACCGTATTGGGATATAAACATCATTGGGTTGCGTGTGTTCCCCCTATCATTGATCGGAGATGTTGCGGTGTGGTTCAATGAACTCCCTTACAACTCAATCTATACATGAGAGCAGTTGACAGAGGCGTTTTTAGCAAGATTCTTTCCAGTGTCCAAGAAGTTGAACAAGAAGGATAAACACAACAATTTGTAGCATTACCTGGAGAGTCTGTGAGTAGTTCTTGGGATAGGTTCACTGCCTTCATGAGGAGTGTCCCGAATCACCGTACTGATGATGAGTCACTGAAAGAGTACTTCTACCGAGGACAGGATGATAATGGTAAGGTAGTGCTCGATACTATTGCGAGAGGTTCGTACGGTGAATGCACTTTTGCACAAATTACAGAGAAAATGAAAAAGATATCTCGAAATAATAAAGCTTAGAGCGCTAGAAAGTCAGATACTGGGAGGAGCACATTTGTCATTCAAGCTACAAATAACCAGCCCACATATGAGATGGCACAGATCAGAACTGAACTAGGGATGGTGTTAAAGCATGTGACTGGAAGAGTGGAGAAGGTAAATGTTGTGAACTATTTGACTAGGACTCCACCACCGGCGGAGGAGTATTATTTTGAAGAGGATGCTTATGCGGTGAATGAGTAGACGGGGGTTTCCGACCAAACGCCCAAGGTTCCAGGAAGGATAATTGGCACCAAGGTCAAGGAAACCAAGGTCGGAACTATGGCAACTACAACCGATAGGGTCAATATGTGTAGGATGGGAACTTCAATCGCGACAACAACTACAACCGGAACAACTATGACAACAGAAATGATCGAGTTGGACCTTATGTTCCCCCTCAAAATTGGGTATCTGGTCTTAGGGAAGATGGAAGTAATTTGTCACGTATTGATGATATGATGCAGAAGATGATGAGGAGGTTTGATGCAACTGATAAGAATGTGAAGGAGATGAGAAATGACTTGTCTGGTATTGGTCAAAAAGTTAATGCCCATGCAGTGTCAATCAAGCATCTTGAGCAGCAGATGACTCAGTTGTCAACTATAGTAAATCGACGAACCTGGCACTCTTCCTAGCAACACCATCCAAAATCCAAAGAATGATGGGCATTGTATGGCAGTCACTACTCGAGGGGGTAAGCAAACCATTGATCCACCTATGCCGTCTGGGGTGGAAATTAAGAATAGTAAAGATGATGATGCAGTCGAGGTTAGTGAAGAGTCTGAGAATGCGACAGAGAAAGAAATGGAGGTAACTTAGAAAATTGTCCCCATACTTATACCTCCACCTCCCTTTCCACAGAGGTTAGTGAGGAAGACTGAAGAAGGCAAATACCGCAGGTTTATTAGCATATTGAAGTAGTTTAAAATCAATGTTACGTTGATAGAGGCTTTGGAGCAAATGATTGGGTATGCAAAATTTATGAAGGACATGGTGACAAAGAAGAGGGTAGTGAGCTTCGAAGATAATGACAGATTGCAACATTGTAGTGCTATTGCTACAAGGTCCCTTGTGCAGAAAAATGAGGATCCTGGTGCCTTCACTATTCCATGTACTATCGGGTTGTTGCATTTTGCTAAGGCATTGTGTGATCTTGGTGCTAGCATAAATCTGATGTCATTGTCTATTTACAAGAAATTGGGTCTGGGAGACCCAAAACCAACTGCGATGCGGATTGTCATGATCGATAGAAATATGAAGAGGCCCATTGGTGTGCTCCATGATGTACTAGTGAAAGTGAAGTCGTTCATCTTTCTGGCGGATTTTGTGATTCTTGATTGTGAGGTCGATTTTGAGGTTCCCATCATTCTTGGGAGACCATTCCTTAGCACTGGTCACTCCTTAGTTGATATGGAAAAGGGACAGATGAAGTTCAGACTAAACAATAAAGAGGCAACTTTCAATACCTGTAGGTCTATGAAGCAGAGTAGTGAGCTTCAATCAGTAACTGCGATAACATATAGAGTTGAGAGTGGGTCTGAGGTGCAGATTAAAGAAAGACAAGGTGTTGAGGCACTATCAGCGGTTATGATGAAATTTAAGAGTGATGGTATTGAAGAGTATGATGAGTTAGTCGCCGCACTTGATAGGTGCGTATATCGTTCAAAACCAAAGAAGCTGGAGTTAGACATGAAAAATCGTGAGTTCCCACCCGCAAGACCATCTGTTGAAGAGGCACCAAAATTGGAGCTTAAGGCTCTACCATCACATTTGAGGTATGTATTCTTGGGAAAAAATGAGACTTTACCGGTCATCATTGTGGCAAATTTGAATGGGAAACAAGTAGAGTGTTTGGTTTCTGTGTTAAAGAGGTTCAAGCGAGCTATTGGGTGGACTATTGCGGACATTATTGGCATTCCTCCTGGGATGTGTTCTTATAAAATCCAACTCATGCCAGATCACAAGCCTAGTATTGAGCACCAGAGAAGATTAAATCTGCCTATGCAAGAGGTAGTTAAAAAGGAGATCATCGAGTGGTTGGATGCTGGAGTTATCTATCCCATTGCAGATAGTAGTTGGGTGTGTCCTGTTCAATGTGTGCCCAAGAAAGGTGGGATTACTGTGGTTCCTAATGAGAAAAACGAGCTTGTTTCGATGCGGCCCGTGACTGGATGGAGAGTCTGCATGGACTACCGGAAGCTAAATGCTTGGACAAAAAAGGACCATTTCCCTATGTCATTCATGGATCAGATGTTGGATAGACTTGCAGGTAAGGGTTGGTATTGTTTTCTTAATGGTTATTCGGGCTACAATCAGATTTCTATAGCCCTGGAGGACCAAGAGAATACCACATTCACTTGCCCTTATGGGAATTTCGCCTTCAAACAGATGCCATTCGGGTTGTGCAATGCTCCAGCGACCTTCCAGTGTTGTATGATGTCGATATTCTCTGACATAGTGGAGGACACTATTTAGGTATTTATGGATGATTTCTCTATGGTAGGTGACTCTTTTGATCGATGTCTGAATCATTTGGCTGAGGTGCTTAAAAGGTGTGAAGACTGCAATCTGGTGCTAAATTGGGAGAAGTGCTACTTTATGGTGAAAGAAGGGATATATCTGGGCCATTGGATTTCTGAGAAGGGCATTGAGATTGATAAAGCAAAAGTAGAGGTAATAGAAAAGCTTCCACCACCTATCTCTGTAAAAGGTGTTAGAAGTTTTCTTGGGCATGCAGGTTTCTATAGGAGGTTCATCAAGGACTTCTCTAAAATTGCACATCCATTGTGCAAACTGCTTGAAAATGAGTATAAGTTTGATTTTGATGATGCTTGTCTAAGAGCAATTGGGGAGTTGAAGGAGAAGTTGGTTACTGCACCTATCATTATTTCACCGGATTGGGGACAACCGTTTGAGGTAATGTGCAATGCGAGTGGAGTGGCGCTTGGTGTAGTATTAGGATAGAGGAGAGAGAAAATTCTTCATCCTATTTACTATGCTAGCAAAGCTCTAAATATGGCCCAGAAGAATTATACTGTGACTGAACAAGAGCTTCTTGCGGTGGTTTTCGCATTTGAGAAATTTTGGTCTTACTTTCTTAGTACTAAGGTCATAGTGCATACTGACCATTCTGCATTGAGGTATTTGATGGCGAAGAAGGATGCAAAACTGAGGTTGATTAGATGGGTATTGTTGCTGCAAGAGTTTGATTTCGTGGTAAAAGATAGAAAGGGGACCAAAAATCAAGTTGCCGATCACTTGTCCAGATTAGAGGAAAAGGCTATGCTAAAGCTTGGTGATAGGGCTGAAATTAATGATGCTTTCCCAGATGAACAGGTATTGGCTGCTTCTCATGATCTGATTCCTTGGTTCGCAGACTTTGCTAATTATTTGGCAAGCGATTTGGTGCCCCCGAATTTGTCTTTTCACCAAAGGAAAAAGTGTATGCATGATGTGAAGAAATTCTTTTGGGATGAGCCTTACTTGTATTGTAGTTGTGCTGATGGGATTATTCGTCGCTGTGTCCCCGAGGTGGAGATGATGAGTGTACTTGAGGCATATCATTCATCGCCTGTTCGTGGGCATCATAGTGGTATTCGGACTGCGTATAAGATTTTGCAGTGTGGGTACTACTGGCCTACCATCTACCAAGATGCTCACAATTTCGCCAAGTCTTGTGATCGTTGCCAAAGAGAATGAGGGATTTCAAAGAGGCAAGAGCTTCCTATGAATCCTATATTGGTGATAGAGTTTTTTGATGTATGGGGAATTGATTTTATTGGTCCATTTGTGAGTTCACATGGGATGAAATAGATTCTTGTTGCGGTTGATTATGTGAAGTGGGTGGAAGCAGTTATGCTCCCCAACAATGAAGGTAAATGTGTCACCGCATTCTTGAAAAAGAATATCTTCTCCAGATTTGGTACACTGAGGGAGATTATCAGTGATGGAGGTTCCCACTTTTGTAATAAGTTGTTCAAGGCGCTATTTGAGAAATATGGTGTCCGCCACAATGTAGTCACTCCTTACCATCCGCAGACTAGTGGGCAAGTTGAAGTGTCCAACAGAGAGATCAAACAGATTTTGGCGAAGATTGTGAATTCTAATAGAACGGATTGGTCAAGGAAGCTTGATGATGCACTATGGGCCTATCGCACTGCCTATAAGACTCTCATAGGTATATTTCCTTATCAACTTGTATATGGAAAGTCTTGCCATTTACCGGTAGAGATAGAGCATAAAGCTATGTGGGTGATGAAGAAGCTAAATTTGGATTGGGGCGCTGCATCTAATCAAAGAATGAATGACTTGAATATGCTTGATGATTTTCGCCTAAAAGCTTATGAAAGTTCAGCCTTGTACAAAGAGAAGATGAAGAGGTATCATGATCAAAGAATTGAAAAGTGAGAATTTGTGGTGGGTGATCTTGTGCTTCTATTCAACTCTAGGTTGCGCTTGTTTCCGGGCAAACTCAATTCCAAATGGACTGGGCCATTTTTGCTCACAAAAGTGCTCCCCCATGGAGCGGTTAAGCTTGAGAATAGTGAAGGAACAAGGTTCATGGTTAATGGGCAAAGAATCAAGATCTATCTGGGAAACGCAGAAAGCGTGCAAGAAGTTGTTGAGGCATACTGTCTTGATGAACTTTGAGTAATCAAGAAGCCTGCGTTGTGCCGCGACGTTAAATCAAGCACTGCTTGGGAGGCAACCCAAGATGTACAATCTAGCCAGCTATAGGTTCTTCTTTTCAGTTTAGTAGTTTTCTTTGTTTAGTTGCTTTTCTGTATTCCTTTTCTTTTGGTTAGTGTTGACTAGATATAGCATAGAGTCCATGTCTAAAAAGTGTCCAGAAAATGTTGCAGGGACGAAAAGCAAAAATCTGCAGAAAAAAAGGTCTGGTGCAAAGGTCTACGGACCCCATCGACGGGCTATGGTTCATTCCACGGACCGTGAATGGTGTCCGTCGATCCCAGGTAAGGTTTCTGAATTTTTTTAAAAAAGTGCAAGTGTGATCTACGGTCCTCATCTATGGACAGTAGATTGACCCATGGATCGTAGACGGGGTCTCGTGGGTCCAAACCCTAGTCCGCCTGACCCGACCCGACCCGAACATCTTTTAAATAAAACCCCTTATTTTTCAAATCATTTCCACTTCCCTCATTTATACTCCCAAACCGTTTCTACACCCTTCTAACTACCCCAATCACTCCGTATTACCATAAATCCATCATCAATTACCCCATATTCATCCTCTCATTTCACAAAGCACTCTCTTCTCCCCCAACTCTATCCCATTCCCCATTTTCAAAGGTACAGTGTCCGGGTTCGGTGCGAAAGGCGAGCAAAAGGTTGTTGGAAGTCTCGAGTCGTCACACAATCACCTCATTCCCATTGCTTGTAAGGTAATCGACTTTCCTTACACTTTGAATTTCAATTCAGTGATTGATTATAGAAAGCTCGGAATTGGGTCTTTACCTTGGGTAGTTGATTATATGTAAATGCATGCTAAACTAGAACTACAAACACCCTTGGGACGATAGATAGTGATTGTGTGTGTTTATAATGTATAAAAACAGTGTAATGAGAGTCTAAATGCAAGTTTTGACTTAGGGTTCCTAATTTGTTGTGCAATTCCTGTGACTTTAGTAATCGGAACCCTTAGAATGATGAACTAGCATAATTTCTGTTGAAATGCATGATTAGATTAGGTGACATTGTTGAATTTTGTCAAATTGGGATCAACATGAAGGATGCCTGAAACCTGGCACATATCCCATCCACAAGGCCACGTCTACGGAATGTAGGTCAATCTACGGACCGTAGATCAGGTCTGTGGTTGGTGGCACATGAAAATTTCACCAAGTATGGAACCACGGAAGTGGACTACAGTACGTAGATCAATCTACGGATCGTTCTGCATATCCGTGGTTCCCATCATAGACCAACTTTTTGGTACCTCAGATCTACGGAAGGGATCCACGGGCCGTTGGTCAGCCTACAGACGGTAGAAGCCCACCGTAGGTTGCCACTGAAGCCACTGTCTAAATTGTTTTCTATTTTTCGTTTTTGTTCATTCTTAGTTCTAAAATCTTTTTGAGTGTGTTATGAGTTTATTTTGGTACTAATTAGACATCCATAGGTACGATGGTGCCTAAAAAGCAAGTGACCTACTCCAAAAGGGGCAAATCAAAATCCGTGCAGCCTACTTTTAGGCTGATTGAGGAAGACACGGACGCAAAAAATGATCCATCATATGTTCCATCGGCCACGAGGACATCCCCTACTGCACCTCAGGCTACTCAGAATACATCCCGACTGGTGGTCACCGACATAGTCAATGTCTACCAATCTGATGAGGAGAGCACACTGATCGGGTCACCGGCTGGTTCTGCTTTCGGTTCTGAGGCTGGTTCTACTTATAGCTCAGAGTCTGTCTATGCTTCCGGCTCTGAGCCCGCCCATGCTTTCGGCTCCGGTTCTAGATCCGCCACAGGCTCAGGGTCACATGACAAAACTGCCTCGTCTGATGAGGCCACTAGTTCGGGAAAAGTCCTAGTGCCACGAAGCTACGACCCTAATCCGGTGGGTGGGGAGCCAAACAGATGGTGTGTTAAGGGGCAATGGAAAATCTATCGGGATGCCAGAATGCGGAATGAGAAAGAAAAGATGGCCCGACTTATTACTGAAGAGTGCAGATTCCTCACAGGGAGTTTACACACTATTCTCGACATTCACCGGCTTATTCAGCTTCACAAGTGCGATTGGATGGCTCAAAACCCAGGGACTTATAGCGAGGAGATTGTGTGGGAGTTATATGCCTTCTATGCTGCCACTCTCCAAGGTTCAATTTAATTAGGTCCAAGCCCACAGTCCAGGACCCTCTCACTACTACTATGGTCCGAGGTTTTCCAGTGGACACATCACATACCACCATCAGTCGATTCCTCTATGGCCCTAGCCCTGATCACACTTGGGTACTCAACATGATCGAATGTTGCTGTAGCGGGCTCCGAGAAACCAGACCCCCCCACTTGTTGATGGTTTGTCGATGCTATGCACCACAAGTTTGCTTCACCCAAATCCATTACTTTTTACTGCTTTTTGTGTGCATTCGGGACAATTGCACCTATTTTTTGTTGGGGGTGGGGTAAATGGATTATGGGTGATAGGGTGAAGTCTGGGTAACCCAACTCATAATCCTCTCTTGGGTTTTTCTTGCATGTGTTCTTTTCCCCCAAGAGATTGCTTAATTTATGTTGAACCAGCATGTGTTAGGATTGTATGTGTAGAAGCACGAGAAAGAACGAAGCATGATGGCAAAAGTTTTGAAAAAAAAACATGATACCCATCTAAAATTTTTATGATATGTGCTAAAATTTGTAGGCTAGAATGAGTTGAATGTGTTGGCTCTGAGTATGACATGATAATGAATCAGCTTGATGGCATGACTTAAGCTACAACTTGAACTAGGTAATCTGATACTCTGATAATGAAACTATGTGCCAAGAGTGTGTGAGAGTAGTTGATTGTTCAAATGGTTTTTGTGCCAATCTAGAACTTGTCCGGTTAGTCCTGCTAAGACAATCTACTCTAGAGGCTAGGAAGTGATCATATGCCCTTGTTATGATAAGTCCACAAATTGCCTAAAAGAAGAATCCAACCAAATGAAATAAATGCTCCCTTTGATCCAAATGTTTTGAGCCCAAATTAGACCATTTCTTTCTAAACCTCTAACTCACCTTCTCATAATCTACTATGTTGGCCCCGGTCCCTCCTTGGACATGTGCACCTCGACTTAGGCCAAAAGCCTAAGTTGAGGGTGTCTAATGTAAAAAGTAACCTCAATCTTGGCCGTGATCCGACAACAGGTATCATGCACCTCAACCAATGGAAAATCCATAAGTTGAGGGTGGCTATGAAAGAGGAAACCGAAAGAAAAATGGGTATGAAAAGAGTTTGATGTTGAAAAAGAGAAAAAAAAAAGGAAAGGATGTGACTTGTTGAAGGCTAATGAAAAGAATAAAACGCAAGAAAAAGATGAAAGTGGAAAATAAAGAGCTACAAAGTCTAAAGTCACATCCATGGCTGAAGAGAATCAAGGGAAAGAAGATAAAACGGTAGGATGTCAAAAATAGGGGAAAAAAAGGTAGAAAGCCTAATGTAATGTCAAGGAGGGCAGAAAGTCACTAAAAAGTACCCAAATGTACCACACCTGACCCTGAGACTGTTCTACAAGCCAAGAAAGTCCTATAGTGATCCTAGAACCTATGCTGGAGAGTCTAAGCAATTAAAATAAGGGCAAGCCTATGGTATTGAGCACTAACTGTACTTGAAGTTACTTCTGAGTGTGAGTGTTGAACGAATCCTTGTACTCAAAATCAAATTCATTGTGAAAAAAAAGGATTTCGTTTGAAGTAAGGGCACTAGGTACATTGTCGGAAAGTTGGTACCTTAGTGATAGTAAAACAGTGTATGTTGTGTGTTGGTTGGTCGGTCGTTGTCATGTTTGGACCCACACAAGTTAGCTTGTTGAGTCTGAGAGAAAAGATTTGCACTCGAGAAGAGAGTCGGGGTAGAGAGCCATGTGATTGCTTGTGCTTGAAATGCTTGCTTCTATACAAAGTGTCGTTTAGCGTTTTAATGTGTCGCTTGAGGACAAACAACGAATTTAAGTTGAGGGTGTTAATATACCGTGAGTTTATGGTATTTTTAATACATTTCACTTAAGAATTGTGTATGTCTAGGGCCATTTTGGATTGGTTTTTATATATTTTTCTCATGTTTGCAGGAAATATGTTCAGACGTGGAAACTGAACGCAACTGAAGGATGTGCAGAAAAAGGCATCTACGGAGGTGATCCACGGACCGTAGGTCCATTCACGCTCCGTAGATAGGTGTCGTAGATGGGAAAGCAAGGCTTGAAGGAAAATCACGGAATTCTTAACCAAGTGTGGAACCATGGTTGCAATCAACGGACCGTAGATTGATCTACGGATAGTACTGTTGATGCGTCAAATGATTCAGAGAGGGGTTTCAGTACCTGATTTTGAAGATTCTAAGTATGGAGCTACGGAGGAGGATCCACAGACCGTAGATCAATCCATGGTCCGTACTGGTGCTCCGTCGTTTAGTTCAGAGATTTGAAGATTTTGAAGTTAGAAATTTTCCCAAGTCCTGAGTCACGAAAGGGACCTACGGACCGTAGATCAATCCACGGCCCGTAGGTCAGTATCATCGATCGAAATCGGGTCCTGAAACATTATTTCCTTATTTTGTTTCCTTTTTAGTTAGGACTTATTTTTCTATAAATAGGGCATGTAAACTTCGTTTTTGGGGGTTAGACTTCATTACTTTTATTCTAGTTTTTGGCTTTGGAGATTAACTTGCAACTTTAGCAATTCTTAATATCCTAAGCACGTTTTGGTGATTTTTACTTTGAAATCCAAGTTGAAATTCTGGGATTATTCTACTCTACTATGTAAGTTCATGATTTATTCTTTAAACATTATGAATTGTTTTCTTGCTAACATGGGTAACTAAATTCACAACTAAGGTTATGGGAACCATGAGCGATTAACGAAGTATGAATAGTAACTAAGTAATTCCCGAATAGTGTTTTGCATGCATTGATAATTCTTTCATCTAGAAGTCTTTTTAACGGTGCATAACGTTAGAACTTGCCTTGTTGCTACTTGCCGGACCAAGGAGGTAGTTAATAAGAAAAGAATTATCAACATAGATTTAGTGTGATACTATCTAATAGAATTAATGTCGATTGGTGCGAGGGTGAAAACTAAGTCATACATCGATGTGACATCTAATATGTGGTAATGGTAAGGGTTAGTAAATTATACACACGTAGCCGAACCAAGGTGCGGGGTGAAATTCTCTAGATGCCAGACCAAGGATTTAGAGATACATAACTTATCATTTTGTATGTAATACACTAGGAAGAGATTGCTATTACTAAGATTACGGAGTTATGAGCTTATGAGGAACACATACGTCCTAGTTTCCTTCTCAATTTGATAACAACAAAAGTTTGAATCTTGCTTACTAATTAATTTCATAATTTCCAAAATTTGTTACACAAACCCCCCCCCCCCTTTTTACTTATTTGTCTCAGAAATACATTGGCTAAACGAATATAATCGTTATTGAACTTAAGTCTAAACCATATTCCTCGTGGGATCGACCCTAAACTACAAGTTGAGTTTTTTATGTGATAACGATTGCTTTCGCTTATGCTTCTGAAAAGAGGTGTATTTTGAGCGTATCAGTGAGTTGCCGAATCACTTTGGCGAGCTAGATCGGGCTCACCTAAAAGATTGGTTCTAAAATGCTTACATGTCGGCAATAGGAAGGGCCTTTTGGCGAGCAAGGGTTAGCCCGCCGAAAGTTACAGTGCAATCAAAGTTACAGGGATGCAGACAAAAGGTGATCAAGAAAACTTTCGACGAGTCGCCGAGTGCTTTTGGCGACCTCAGGCTTCTCGCCGAAAGTTACAGAGCCAAACTACTCATTTAGCAAGAAATTAAAGGCGAGATAGGGTACTTCGGCGAACCGCCGAGTGGTTTGGCGAGCTCGACCCAGCTTGCCAAATGACCCAACATGCCTACTTTCAACCCATCATCTCGAATTCAACCCTGCAACCCCCAAAAATAAAATTAAAGCATGCACTAGTTAAATTAAAGTAAGACCCATAACACCCATCACCTCGGGATACTCAGACTTCTCTCGGTTTTGCCAAATTTGGCCAATTGACGACTTTTGCCCTTAAGAAGGACGTCACCCGCTCTATCATTGGGCAAATTACGTCGTTTGGCACAACTACGGGTTACTCAAACTTCACCCAACTAAACTAACAACATGCAAGCACAACCCCACAAAATTTAACAAATTTTAAGGCATAACAATATAGGATTTCAACAATATGGGCAAGGCATTCAAACATTATAATCCTATCAGAGAGGCCCAACACAAGACAACAGGATAATATTGTTGCAAATGAGTACAAATTTGATAAAAATAAATTCGGAGTTCAGAAAACCAACCTTTTATGCCGATTAAATTGATATTGAAATGCTAGGCGGCAAAGTATTCCCAATCCCGAGCACAAATCAACAACTAAAATATTTATAGAATGCAAAAATTCTGAAAATACTAAATAGGTGAGAGTTTGGGAGGATTAAAAGTGAGGGAAAGTGAAGAGTTTGGAAGTTTAAACCTTTGGCCTTTTAAAACCTTCCAGTTCTCACCCATTCGACGACACGCCGAGTGGTCACTTACCTTGCCGAGTTTTACAGGACTTTCAGTTGTTGTGAGGATCCACTCGGCAGATTAGATTGTGATCGCCGATCTGGTCGGCGATTCACCAATAATTTCCTAGGCTCAACGAGTTTTACAGACTCCACTTTAAAGATGTCTTGAGTCCAACGGCGGTTTGAGTCGGGGTCGTCTACCACTTCAACGATGCGCCAACTGGACCTTTGGCTCGCTAATTTGCACTTTTCACTCACTTTCTACACTTTGTCATGCACATTCAACATACCATTATTGCAAACTTAAAAGAAAGAAAATAAAACTTGGGTTGCCTCCCAAGCAGCGCCTTAGTTAACGTCGTGGCACGATGCAAGTCTACCTACAAACCTCATTCTTGGGGTTGACCATAGTGTCACTAAGCAACCCCCCTTGCTGTCTCGGGTTTAGATGAGATGAGATATGACCCATTTGGGTCTCCAACTGCTTGATCGACACTGAATGAGAGGTGACGGTCTGGCTAAGGGTTGACACGTTTTCTTTCATCTCTTTCAAGATCTTGTCCGACCCCTCAACTTTGTTGAGGATACGAGAAAGCATATCCTCAGACCGACCACTTTCCGAATCCTTTGGCTTTTGGCGCTCGTGGGGAGGCACTTACCTTTCCTTCTCCATCTTTCCAATTTGGATTACGGTCCCTCCATTCACGATCTCGATCTTTCCAACCTTCATCTCTATTCCAACCTGGGTTACCACCCTGCCTCGGGTAGTTTGAACGATAACCACCTCCTTGGTTGGCTAGGAAATTTACCTCTTCATTATACAAGGCCTCAAACTTGGACTCATCCGGATTAGAACACCCGACACCCACGACATTGACACTTCGAACACCAGCTCCCATGATATTGTTAGACAAAATGTCAAGTTGTGTCATGATCTTGGCCATGTTCTGGTCCCTCTCTTGGTCCTTTTCCATCTGTTCCTTCGTCAACTTGAACGTGAGAGGGGAGACCTGGTCTTCACGGGTGTACCATGACCTATTTATGGTAGTCATGCCATCCAAGAGCTGGGCCGCTATCACATAAGGTTGCTACATCAAACCCCCAAGAGAAAGTTGGTCAGCAACACCCTTATTTACCAAGTCAAGACTCCGGTAAAAATATTGCAGAAACGCTTTATCAGGCAAGCCATAGGTTGGGCATTGAAACACCAACTTTTTGAATCGCAACCAAGTTTCATGAATTGGCTCGCCTTCTAAATGCTTAAAGCTCTGAATGTTGTCCCGAAGAGTCATCATCTTCGAGGGAGGGAAAAATCGCACTTGAAATGCGGTAACCAACTCTTCCCATGAAGTGATTGATTCATGTGGCAATTGAGCCAGCCACTTGCACATTTTTCCCATCAAAGAGAATGGGAACAACCTCAACTGGACTGATTTTTGGGATATATTCTTGAAAGAGAATGGTTTGCATATATCCACGAAATTTCTAATATGCTCATGAGGATCCTCATGAGTCAAACCGCTGAAAGCCCCTTTAGTTGCAAGAGTTGCAACATAGTACTCGTGATGTGGAATACCACATTTCCTTCGGCCGGAGGCAAGAGAATGACACCAATACCGCCCATGAGATGGGGGTCATTAGCATGAGGCTCGTTGACATCGTTGAGGTTTCCGATATCATCTTGATGGCCTACTTGGCTTCCATTGCTGTTGTTCACACTCATACTTCCTGATTTAACACACAAACAAGCAAAACAAAACTAAAAATTAAGTAAGTATCATTATAACTAACAAGAACAAAATTCAACTTAAATAAAAATTCTCAAGTAACACCACTCCCCAGCAGCGGCGCCATTTTGATTTCACGTATCAGGACACTTCATCCAATACTAAGTGACAACGATCGTGAGTAGTAATATAGCCCAACTAGTGAGTTGGGGTCGAGTCCTAAGGGAGCGGTTCGTACTCAAGAATCAATAGAAAAGCATAAATATGCTCAAGTCAATCATAGCTAAAAACATTTACGAAGAAAAATATAATTCAAGTTTAGGGTAACACAAGTGTCAAATATCAAGGGGGTTTTGTTTGTAATATCAACTAAAACAACAAATAACACGAAAATGTGAATATGGAGACGGGATTCTTGGATGTGATTGAATTATAGGCTAAGTTAAAAAATCGGGTAATTGCAATTAATAGTAAACAGCTGCAAATCGGTGAATAAGCTAGACTTTAGTGGGGGTAAACTTTCTCTCAAACAATTTACCCCGAATCAAATTGGTTTCTCTCGAACACCAATAAGCAGCAATGAAGCACATCCTTCGCTTTAGTCCATTCACTCTCTCTAGATGAATGTGTGGAAAAGGGTTAAGGATTCACTCTCTCAAGCTGAACCCATGACAACCCAATACCCACAGACCATCAATTCAGTAATTTTGGTTTTAAACCTCTCTCTCGAGTAAGCCAAAAACACGAAGTTAAGATTGTATTTACAACTACAACCCATTAAATTCAACCACAATTACTGAACGAAATCACTTTTAAGCAGCAAATAAACTATCAATTAACAATATCCATCAGTTAAATCAACCCATAATCACATAATCACACCCCAAGAATTGGGGTTTTAGCTAGACATAATAAAAAGGCAAAAATCGTTACCAAGTTGTGTTTCCATCAACTGGGTAAGATTGATATAGTCTTTACAAAGGTCTAAGATGAAGAATCTTCAACACCCACTTCAAATTTCTTTGAAATGGAAATCTTCAAAGCTAAGGAAATATTGTCTCTCTATTCAGTTCTAAGCTCTCAACTTCAAAAACTAAAAAATATTATGTTTCCACAAGAGATCAGATCCACTAAGCTAAAAATTTAAAAAAGTATTTATAGTTGTCAAAATGTGTGATGTGGAGGTCCAGTCGGGATCGCCGATCCAATCGGCGATCTGCCCTTTGCTCATTTTCATCGCCATTTTTCTTTTACCTTCAGCATCTTTAGGTTCTGTAACTTTGGGCGATATGGCACTGCATCGCCGAACCGTTCGGTGACTTGCTGACTGCTTCTTTCTCTCGCCGACTAGATTTTCTCCTTCAGGGCTTGGCACTCTGGAACATTAGGCGAGACCCTGGCCGTTCGGTGACTCGCCTAATGGGTTAGGCGATCCTAAGGTCTTCTTTCCTTCATTCTTTCAGCTGGCTTGTTCCTTTTAGCTCAATAGTGTCCATGCTTTGTTCCTCAATCCAAATACCTGAAATTCAAGGATTTACATCAGTTATTGGTACAAAATATGCATTTGAGGACACTAAATCTATTCAAATAAAGCCCTAAATGAGTCCAAGTCGTGGACTCATCATAAGACATACTTGAAGAAGTATCTCATAGTGTTCAAAGTAAAGAGGAACTAAGATGTGCTTAAGGAAGTATCTCATAGTGTTCCAATATGCTAAAATAGGGACTAGTCCCCAACCAACAAGTATGATTATGATGACCTAAAGTGATACTTAGTATGGGTGAGATTATGAGGTCTTATACATGCATTGAACATGTATGACTTGAGGTTACCTAGGAAGTGTTTCTCTTATATGATGTATGCTAGCTTGGATTGTTGCTATTGTTGCCTTCCTTGATATGTTTAACTGAAGGAGAATGTTCCCTTGTCTATGAGAAATAAGTTAAGGATGAGATCAAAGATGGTAAGTATGTATGATGGCCTAAGGTGATACTTAGTATGGGTAAGATTATGGGGTCTTATCCATGCATTGCACAAGTATGACTTGAAGCTACTTGTGATGTGTTCCTCTTATGTTATGATGATTTAAGTATCGACTATGCTTATGAGTATGATGTAGCTCTTATGCTTATGGATTATTCCTTATGATGACTAATGCTTATATTATGTCTATGTTGGAGATTATGCTTACGGCTTTGTTGTTATGCTCTTATGATGTTATGCTAGCTATCATATTTAGTACATTTTGTACTAACACATATTGTTGCCTTCATTCTTATCAAATGTAGGTTCCAGCGATATTGAGTTTCATCCCCGTGGCTAGGTTCCTAGTAGAGCAAGGAGTTGAAGATTTGGTGAGTCCTCATAGCATCGAAGATTTGATCACCTTTCCTTTATGTTTTTCTTTTATGTTCTAGACTTTTGTATGGGTTGTGTCCCAAGAGTTATTCAAGTTGTATTAGATGGTTTGAGACAAAGTGTTATAGACTTCCGCTTGCTTTTATAAAAGACTTCGATTGTATGGAAAAAGTTTTAAAATTTCTGCATCATTTCTATTGCTTTATGTTATGATATGCTAAGGGGCTTGTATGAGGCCTCTCGGGGTCTTGTACGCCTTGTTACATCTAGGGTGTACCCCTGGGTCGTGACAACTAACCCCTAGAAATTAAATTCTTCTCATTCAAGTCTCATGTCAAGCAAGAACTAGGGTTCTTTATCTCCAAGTCTCAAATGAAAAATTCAAGCTAGTTTCTTTTTTTCAGGTACGTGAGATTTCATCAATGAATTTTCTTTAACCCATTGAGTCCCAAGGAAAAAATCTAGTTTTATAGTTTATGATATCTAAAGACATGAATTTTTCAATTATAGTTTATGAAAAACATGAATTCTATTATATTTTCAATTCTTTATCATGAATAGTTTAGTTATGTGTTTTCGAACCAAAATTCAGTATTTCTAAATAGTATTTTCATGAATCCTCAAAATGTAGCTATTTTCATGTCTCAAAATCATATTATTTCAAATGCATATCTCATATTATTAGTTTTTATGATTTAGGATGCTTTCAGATAAACTATCTTTCAATATTTATCAATTTTCCAATATTCATGAGCTACTCAGTATTTATAAGTTATGATCAACATCATTCAATATTATTCGATTATTACTGTTTCAATTTATCAACATGTTTCCATTGAGAATTTTACTTTGCACCGATTGAATTTAGCGATGAAGTCACACTCGTTAGTTGAAGACTGAGACCTTTAGTAGCAATTCCTTAATTCTAGAATTACGTGTCACCATAGGATCTTGAGGGTCATGCGTCAGACCAGGTATGACTCCTCAATATTTTATGGACATTAGCTTAGTGGTACCACATTAGTTTAGATCAGCCTTTGTATGCTAACAAATTACATTGGGCCCTTTTGGTGGGGATTATACATCAAATTCCATGTTAGCTGATCACATTGTTATATGTCGGTTAATAGTCGCTCCCACAGTTCAGCCTCAGTTATTGTTTGACCTAGTAGTTAGTTATTTGACTTTCAGTATGCCTTAGTTACATGTTTTACTACTTGGTCATCACATTACTTCATGTTATTTCAGTTCACTATTTCAGATTCAGTATGTTTAGTTATTAGTTTATTATGCATATTCTACATACTCTATACATTCAAAGTACTGAACGCATACTCTCGTGCTATATTGTTTGGTAATATAGGTTTGAACGTTCAACATTCAGGCCGCAATTAGTACATTCCCGCATCAGCTTAGCAGCACAAGTTTGTTGAGTCCTCATCTATCGAGGATAACCCTTTTATCTTTATTTCAGTTATTTAGTTTCTTTCAATTTTCACACAATTAGAGTTAGTTGGGAATTTGTCCTAGTAACTCATTTTAGTAGACTTTTAAGACAGTTAGACATAATTTATCTTATTGAGTATTCATACATTATTCTATCTAATGGTTGTGTTTTAATATACTATTTCATATTTAGCTTTCACGTTTTAATATACTATTTCATATTTAGCTTTCACAACAGTTTTTCAGCTTTCCATGTATGTATATTTAGTGTCATGCCCGACGATGGTTTAATTCAGTATTATTTATGGCTCTAAACACCGTGTTACGATTAGAAGATAGTCTTGAATTGTGACATGTTGTCTCCTTCTCCCATATTTCATTTTTTGTTTTTTTTTTTGTGTGGAGAATCTGAATGAACCATCTGCACCTCGTGTCAATTTCTCATGAGTTACTGTTGCTCATGTGTGATGATTGATTTCAGTTGTTGGTATCTTTTTCGTCCTAATTTTATTTTCGCATTGAAAAAAGGTTTTATCCCATTAAATTTCAAACAACGGCTAAACTTTAAATACCTGCTCAAAAATTGACCATTTTGTGCCATTTTACAAGAAGAAATAGTCCTTAATAGTTTTAATTTTACTTTTACTTGTCATTCTTACTAGAAATATATAATTCTTTATAGTTGTAATTTTAGAAAATTTTTTTATCCTACAGTGAATAAATATTCCAAAATAATTAAGTGAATAATATCCATGACACATTCTTTCCATTTTGCTCTAAGTAATAACTATTATTGAAAGTAATAACATTATTAACTAATTTAACATAGATAGCCTAAGTGAAGATACTACACATACTCTAATATTGTGGTTGCATAAATTAAGTCACGTCCATTAATTGCTTGAAATTTTAACGATACTCCCACATTGAAGAAAGTTTACATAATTAAAAATAATAAATAAGGTATAATAGTCTAAACGCATAATTTTCTAAGGAGGCTTGTAAATAAAAAATGTGACAAAAAAATTTATCCAAATGAAGTACTACTCCCTCCATCCTAATTTATGTGAAACATTTCAGGTTTCAAGATTTAAACAAGTCTATCTTTGAATGTAAATTTTTCATATATGTTTTAAGTATTTTGGAATGTCAATTATCATGACTTATAATACTTTTTACTTGGTTTACAAAACTCTTGGTCAACTTAAACAGTTTGACTCTTAAAAAATAAAATGTGTCACATAAATTGAAATAACGGGAGTATTATTTAAGCATAAGAGCCTAAAAATCCATGAATTAACCCAGAGTTAGCAACAAATTAACAAATGTGTACCATCACTATCGTTATGACGATGCCAATATGCTCCATTCTTGGTTTGTTTTGTAAAAAAAACGATCTATTTCATTGGGTCTTTCACAAGACAAAAGGTAAATGACAAGTCTTTATATATTGGGACTAATGTTTGTGACAAATTATTGTCCTTTTGCTATAAGGAAGGATGCTTCTAGGAATGACTTTATCATACTTTCACCTTTTTACCTTTAAACAAAAAACAATTCTGATTTGATGGTGACCCTTACAAAGTACATGCCTCTCTTTCTTCATATATATATACCTTTTGAATACATAATATACAGGTCCCTTTTCTTCATATATATATACCTTTTGAATATATATATATACCTTCTGAATATACAATATACATGGAGGAATCTACTTCTGCATATACTTTTTTCTTACAAACAAATATCGAGTGTTCATGTGATTTGTTGTTGAGTTTTGAGTTTGCTAAAGTTATTGATGTGTGAGGTACTGCTACTTCAATAACTAAGTATATCTCAACTATTCAATCCAGATTGTTAGCTATAACTAATGATATTTTCCCTCGGTTTTCTATATCAAATCTACTTTTACATATATTTTTTCTTACAAACAAATATTAAGTCTTCGTGTGATTTGTTGTAGACTTTTGAGTTCACTGAAGTTATTGAAGTGTGAGGTACCACTATTTCAATAATAGGTATATATGTTTTTATCCTTGGAGGAAATAATCCATAACCTCGTGTAAAATGAGGTGATTAAATTCCTTAAGGACACACAATAAACTTTGTTGTCTCGGATATTCTTCTTTTCGTCTTACAGAATTTCTAATTTTCTAATTGGTTAACTTAAGCTACGTACATATATAACTAGTCCAAATCATTTCCTCATGAAAAGATAAAAAGGAATAGCATGATTTTAGGATGAAAATTCAGTTTATGGCACGATAATCAACTCAATCCTATAGGTTCGAAAATTAAAAAGAAAAGTAAACACAAACAGATTAATAATGAATTTAAGTATATAGTAAGTGATGAGGTTGAAAGTGAATTATTGAGAAGTGGACAAGAGAATAATTAAGGTATATCTTGTACGAAAGAAGATTGGAGTGATGGCCACATTTGCATGTGAAGATTGCTGGAGAATGGTGTGACACAAGATATCTTAATTAAACCAATGGAATTATATCTGATAGTCATGCCAATTGCCAGCTCCTGCCTTGCCTAATATGAAAATGGAGATTATTTTTAGTAGTGATAATATAAACAACCCTGTCTAGGATAGTCTTTTCTACTCCATCTGTCTCAATTTATGTGACTTACTTTCCTTTTTAGTCAGTCTAAAAAAGAATGACAGATTTCTATATTAAGTACTAATTTAACTATAAAATGTTTATTTTACTCTTAATGAAATGATTTTCAGTCACACAAATTTGTATCATTCATTTTGGACCACAAATTTTAAAAGTCTTCATTTTTTTTCTTAAACTCCATGCCGAGTCAAACTACCTCGCATAAAATGGGACGGAAGGAAGTATAATTTATCATCAAGAATGTTGTCCGTTAGGCGTGTTTTGTTGAGTCCTATATTGGTGAGATGAGGAAAATCTGGATTTTTTATATGATTTTGGACAATTCTCATATCTTGAGCTAATTTTTGGAATTGAATTTGGCCCAATGTCATGTCCTTGGTCTTCTACTGACAACTTGCTCACGATTGTATTGTAGAGAACTTTGAATTTTGCTTGATGAATTTACAAATGAATATATGAATAATAATTGTCAAACAAGGTTCTACATATTTACAAATAAGCCATTTTTCTAGAATACTCTACACAATTAGAATATTTCAAGGACCTTTCATTAAAATTCATGAAATTCTAAGTTTTTTCAAAGAAATTCTCCATATATCTGTAGAACCTTTCACTATAAACTAGCTTTCTTGCTACATACGCCCTCCACATTACCAACTTTGTGCCATGTAACACTTATATGGCATAATGATATGAGGGGTCGTCACACCAAGATCCATAACATGTTTCGCATAGATAATTGAATATTTGAAAGTACCTTTGCCAAAGTCGATAAAGCTGTTCAAAATACTTGAATGTGAAATCAAATGTTAAATATTTCAAATGCTTCTAATCTGTTTGGTCCTGCTATTTATCAGAAACATCTTCCTTCTCAAGTTCAAAATAGAAATCTCTTATTAGGGGGGAAAAGATCTCATTCCATTTGGTCGTATCATTCTTAAAATTAATAGACTCGTTATACTTTTTGATGGCCAATTGGTATATGCTAATAGGCTCATCATAGTTTCCTGATAATCGTTTTATTTGGTCTAACTTATGCAGCCTGACTAATTTTACGAGATACTTGTTAGGGTTTTGTTCTGATTTTCTTACCTTATTTGAAATTTATTTTTTCCTAAAAGAAAAGACAAAACATTACCATAAATGTTTTTACTTTTCCGGAAAGGAACTACAATATTCTTCCATAATTGGTTTATTCTTTCCTTAGAGGAAAAATTTAGAGATCTATAAATTGAAGATCTCTATTCTCATAGCATAACACAATAGCATCCACAATGTAGACAATTAAGAGTTTTGTTTATGGAGAATTTTCTCTCTACAGTTTTAATGTCTTTTTTATTAGTTTTTAATTATGTAGGCCAATTGGTCCTATCATATAATAATATTATGTTTTTTAGTATAATTTTATTTGTCATCTAATTTATCAACCATATTATTTGCAATTGTAAGGTTCCGCAAAACGCCAAATCACCCTTCAAAACCCAACAATACTTGTCATCACCTACCACCAACAACATATACAAAGTAACTTTGTCCTTGCTCAGAGCATAAAAAGGAAAGGTGACTTGACTTCATACTTGGCATAGTTCAAAATCATCCAAAGATAAATTAAGAACAGTAACAGGTAGTAGAAGTAACATGTGAACTCTTTTCTGAGCCTAATTCTTCCTTCTTCCTTATTTTCACTTCATTAAGAACACGTCTAGCCCATTCAGAAAAATAGGTCTTATTGTATCCAATTTTGCCATTTTTATAAATGGACATGCAACGTTTATCATCGTCCGAGTAAGGGCAAGAATCGCCATCAGGATCACGCCATGCTCCTTGGTGTTTCATCCCTGACCAACTAGCTATCCAGTGATACACATATTGGCCTACACCTGCTATTTTAAGCCACCCTTTGGGGAAAAACTCTAACACACTGCTGTTTTTGTCCATGAGGAACATGTTTGTTAATTGTGCACCGTGTGGAGATATTAGTATGTCTGTCAAACTCATCACCCTCACCTGTAAACATTAAATCAATCATCATCGAAATAATACACATGAGTTAACAATTTTGATAAGAACAAGACATTATTAAAAAATATACGAAAGTGATCGACACATTATTATCTAGAAGTATTTGAACCAAAGATTTGAATGATCACCTTAATCATTACTATAGAAGCTTTCTTTTCTCACAGAATTCACTCAATAACTCATAAAATTCACAAGGTAATTCTCGGAAGCCCATATCATATATCGTGTGTATCAGTGTATCTCACAAACAGATTTTTATGGATATACATGATATACAGGAGATGCAACCAATACACAGGATAAATTATACTGATATACGTGGTCATTTACCCAAATATACATGCGATACACATGAATGGATCGAGTCATCTTCAAGCTTGATATTTAGTTTTAAAACTCAGCTCGAATCCACCTCAAATTATCTCAAAACATCTTCCAAATTGATATTCAATCTTGTTAAGATGTTTTCAACAAAGTCCAGTATCACCAAATCAAAATAAATCACAATAACAGAGATTTATTATTGATATCCATTGTGAAATTACCATTAACCTATAACAACAAAACACCTAATTAAAGAGCATCTAACTCTCTACCATCTTCTAGGAATTAAGTCAGGTCTCCAACAAAAAAACAAAGGTAGTAATTACATAATCAAATGACTAATCAATGAACTACACCTATAGGCTCTCTTTGATAGTTTGAGTTACTCTAATCTATCTACCATTTCCTTCCTAATCATTGTCACTTTTGTGTCTATATGAAATGTGAGCTCCTAAACACTTTTCAATTCCTTGCCTTCCAAGTAAGTTAATTGTAGTAGTTCTTTCTTGGTTTTGTCATCCTCCCCTGCTACAAATATATTGGACTTAACCATATTAACAACCAATCCAGTGACCCTACTAACATTTCATATGTTTTCCTCAAATCTATCTTCGTCAAACACCTAGGTGAAGTTTTTCTACCATAATGCCTCCATAAGATATGACAAATAAGTACATTATGGATCATGGACTTCCTTTGAGCAAAGGAAGCTTGGTTATCAGCCACTATGTTCTTCACTGCATCTTTCAATTTGGAACGTATCATTTTAGAGATACATTTAACATTGGCTAGCCTGTTCAGGATTACTTACTTTCGATATCAATGCTATATTTTAACATTGAGTTGAGCCAACAGATTTTCATTTTTGAAAAATTCCAAGACAGCCTTAGTGACATCCTGTCCTACTACACTTCAAGCAACTTTGTAAAATCTACTGTCAAATTCATTAGGTCTTGGACTTCTATTGCTATATATGTCAAATATAAATATTTTAACATCCTTTCTGGTTAAGGTCTTCAAGAGATTCAATTGTTGTGAGCTAGATCAAACGGGTCTATTTATTATGTACTATCATTTTGATGTGTTTACTAGTAAGGGTAAAGTAGAAAAGAATATGTAATTAATCTTGTCTTGAATTTCTAAAACGATAAATAATTTAAGCTACTTTTAGAAATGAGAGAGGGAGTATTACCTGTTCACAGAAAGTGAGATTATTGGAGTAAGCAAGTATGAAGTGGCAGCCTTCCATCTTTTTACATTCCTTGTCAAAAATTCCAATGACAGCAGAATCATTCTTGAAAGATCTTGCTCCATTGTTAACTCTCATGAACATTGTCATTCCGATCACTGGCGTTTTCCTTTCGCTTACATTACAATAAATTCTAGCCTTACACCTTAGCAAATCATATACTTGAATCCTTTTTTGTCTAGACATACCCCCTTCATTATGTCTCATCACCACAGCATCCTCAAAACAAGTAGCATTATTACTAATATTTTCAATTTGAAGTGGTTCACCAAAAGTAGCTTCCATTAAAGATTTCAACCAAGATCCCATTTTAATCCTAACTTCACCCCAATGGTACAAAATCCATCTAGTGGGAGTACGCGAACATTGGCTGTTCTTGATATGCCATGCTACAAATGGTACCATAGATGACAAGCCATGCCAAATGTTATCATAATTATAGTGATTGTATGACACAAATGTGAGACCTTTCTTTAAAGTAGAGTTGTAAGGCAAATATTCAGGCCATGCTAGTGCATATGAATTCCATGCGCCATCATGAGTGTTATTACCTTTAAGGCACAAAACTTTACCTTTTGATGCATTTGAAGGGAATCTTTGGTATTGGACTTCACCTTCTTCATGTGTGTCACACATTGAACTCATGAACCATGTGTGTCCTTGTTGAGCTGTCGATGAGTAACGTAAGTCTTTCAAAGGAAGAAATATAACCGATTCACGAAGTAATTTCTTGGTCACCATTAATTCTTTGGTGAGATTATTGAAAGTTGTGTTGATGATAACTTTTTGCCTTTGATTGAAGAAAGCCCATGATGGTAATGGAGATGAGGAAGGTGGGGTTTGAAGAAATTTGATTTGGAAAAGAATGAATAGAATGGGACAAGTGATGATGAGGATGAGATAGATGGAGAATGAATAACTTGTCTTAGGATGTTGTTTAGCATGGTATGGCTTATTCATTGCCATTTTGGCTTAGTTAAAGCTAGGAAAGGACTTAGATTTGAGATGGAGATATATAATGATCTTAGTATATAAAACTATATGTATGATATTCCATGCAAACTTAGAAACGTGACCAGTGTGAGGGAACCACAAGCTTTTTGGATGACAAAGGAAACAAGGAAATAAAATAAGACAAGCTAGCCACTACTAGAGTTCACCAAAGTTTAACCATTAATTTGTGAATTTAACTAAACTATCTATATCTAGATCTATATTATATAAAAAGCATGAAGGTCCTTAGCCAATGTAGGTATTTAAGGCTCAACCATCAGACCAAAACTGACTCCTTAGTCCTATATGGACATTAGCTTACTGGTACAACATTAGCTCAGATCAACCTTTATACCCTGACAAGGTATATTGAGCCCTTTTGATGGGGATTATACATCAAACTCCATGTTGTAGCTCACATGGTTATATGTCAATTTATATTGATTGAACTTTTTGTTCTTCATTAAAAGATTCTACAATAGACTAAATTGTTATTATACTAATATTTAGGACTTTAAATTAATCGAAGTTATAACTATTAAATCTTTACTTATTTGTAAGAGGTAAGAGTGCTTTAAAACTGACTAAAATTTTGCTTCTTAAATTTTTTCTTATTTGAAGCAAATCCAAAGTTTTGGGGAAAATGTAATCGATTGAAAGCATCTTGCTAGGAAGAACTACGAAATATCCAAATATCACAATGTTGAAGCTAACTTCTAATTCTATCTTTTCTGATTGCAGGTACCTCCTGAACTCAATGCATAAACCAGTAGAAGAATATTTGTATAGAGAGCAAAATGCGGCAGCAGATCAGCTTGCTAGTTTTGGCTTAACTATGGACAACAACGAGATACAAATCTAGCGTAGCAGATACCAAAAATGATTTCTAGCAGTAATTAATCAACGCTAATAGCTTAATCGCTGCTAAATGTACTTTTTAGAGGCGATTAACACTCTTTGTAAATGTCTCTAAAGTCTATTTCGACATTGGATCCAACAGAAATTAACTAATGCTGGTAAAAACTTTAACTCTCTTTGTTAATGTGTATATTTATTGCCGCTAAAAGCTATTTTTATTGTAATGATAACAAACTACTTGCATCAAGTTTTTGTAATAATCGCTTTTATAATCCTAGTACGAGTCGGGATCCATGTAGCTCGAACTCTAGGATACACCCTTCACCAGTAGCCCCCTTCATTATGTCTCACCACCACAACATCCTCAAAACAAGCAGCATTTTACTAATATTTTCAATATGAAGTGGTTCACCAAAAGTAGCTTCCATTAAAGATTTCAACCAAGGTCCAATTTTAATCCTAACTTCACCCCAATGGTACAAAATCCATCTACTAGGAATAAGAGAATATTGGTTGACACTCTTACATATTCTCTTGTCCGGCTAGAAATATTGAAAAAAAACTACGCACCAATAGTTATTTCTATAGTTGGTTCCTAGAGTCATATTAGAACAAAAACTAAATAACATTAGTTTTTTGTGGAAGACTTCCTTGCTCAAGGGAATAAAAAACCATGATGTACAATGTGTAGAATTTCCAATAACCTCCACTAACTTCAAAGAGCCATTTTAGCTTACAACGATCAACAATCTAGGGGACTAACTCTAGTACCTCAACTCAACAATTAACTCTAACTGTTCTAACAACTCTCCAAGAAGATGATTTTTCTTCTTGTTACAAACCTCACTAACTACTCTTCAAGAAGTCAAACTCGGTTCTTGTTACAAACTTCACTAACTACTCTTCAAGAAGTCAAACTCGCTTCTTGTTACAAATCTCACCCACACAACTACTCTCTTCAATCTAAAGTATTACAACTCAACAAAACCTAGAACTACTCAATAAAAAACTAACAACTCTAACCTTTTTCTAATCCAACTTCAATATTCAATAGTACAGACTTGAACACAACTCGTGAACCAGGTTCATGTATTGCTATGATGAAGTCCAACAATTTTGCTCCAATGGTTATTGCTCTCAAGATGATAAATTTCATGAATATGCAATATGTGCATCTCTCAATGGTCTTCATGCCATATATATACTGGAGATTTTTCATGCCTTAGTATATCACAGACTGAGACTTTTACTTCGACTAGGACTTGGCCTCCTATAAGAAAGTTTATGATTTCTTCCTTGAAAGGAGTTTCATCCTATAAGGAAACTTTGACTCCTCTTTGGACTTTATTTGTATTCTTTATTTCTAGGGAAAAGAACACTTGTACCCCAAAAAGAGAATCTATTTATAAGTAGCTACCCCCTTACTTTCATATCCCTTGATTTAACTACTAATGCGCGTTTAGTACTTGATACCATCAAAGTATATACATACTTCAATGATATCAAAGAGGAAGAAGCAATACTTTAGTAAAAACAATACTCAGTTACTCCTTGGTACAATTAGAATATATCTATATCTATACTTCTATACTACCTTAAAAGCATGAACTCCCTAACTTGAATGTTAAATTACTATAATACCCCAACTTAAAATACTAAATTTAGTATATATATTCTATATTTCATATTTTATTTATTTATTTATTAAATATTATATTAAAACCTGACACTCTTTCACATTGATGGGTAGTGACTTTTTCGAAAAGTTATGACATTTCTAACAACTTGTGATTTTTCTGAAAGTTCTGACTTATTTGATAAGGCACGATAAGTACCTTTTCATACTAACCTTTGTTATCTATAAATAGAGGGGTTTTCTCCCACTTAAAACTACAAATTTTGTAAGTTTTCTATTTTTCTTCTTAAAATAAACAAGATTGTGAGAGTTGTTCAGTTATGCAATTACAATATTTTTTGTGGTTAAATTAGATAGATCAACAAAATTGATGCAACAAGGAGAAAGGAATAACTCAACTCCAAATGAGAAGACTGTCTAGATAATTAATATGTACTGGCTTTCATAGCCATAAATACACTTTTGCAACAACTTCTACTTGACAAGGAGTTCAATGAATTTTGTATTGCAAAAACTACAACTTGGTGTTCTAGCTGTGAAAAGTCAGAAATTGTTGGAGAAAAAAGATTAGATCAAAAACTTGTTTGAAGAGTTCAAACTAGATTTAACAAGTAGTCCCATGTTTCCAATTTATTTGTTCTACTTTTATTTTTATTCAGTTCAATATAGAATGTTCTTTTTTCTTGGGGGTAGAAAAACATCTTTTAAGACCTCAAAGTTAAAAAACTTTTTTATATATTCTACATATCTTTAAATTAAAAGTCTTCTTTAATTCTTAAAATTTCATACTCCCTCCGTTTCAAAAAGATTGGTCTGGTTTGACTTGGCACGAAGTTTAAGAAATTAAAGAAGACTTTTGAATCTTGTGGTTCTAAATTAAAGTTATGTCAAATATATAAAATTGCCCTTAATCTTGTGGTCTTAAACATGCCACGTGGAAAGCAAAAAGTAAAATGTTACCAAAAAAGGAAAGAGGTCATTTTTTTGAAACTGACTAAAAAGGAAAGGAGGCCATTCTTTGTGAAACGGAGGGAGTATCAAATTAAAATTTAACAAATCTATATCTATATTTTTTTACCTATATCTATCTATACTACCTTAAAAGAATGAACTGCCTAACTTAAATGTTAAACTATTATAATACCCCCAACTTAAAACATCAAATTTAGTATATCTTCTATATTTTATATTGTATTGTCTTTATATTATATTAAAAGAAGACACATTTTTACATTGAAGGATTGTGACATTTTCTAAGAGTTATAACTTTTTCGATGAGTTGTGACCTTTACGAAGGGTTGTGACTTTTCTACAGGGTTGCGACTTTTCCGAAGAATTGTTACTTTTCCGAAAAATTGTGACTTTTTCGAAAGGTTGTGATTTTTCCAAAGAGTTATGACTTTTCTGATAAGTTGTGACCTTTTTGAAAGGTTGTGGCTTTTCTAAAGGATAATGACTCTTTTTAATAAGGAACAATAAATATTTTTTTTATACACTACCCTTTGTTGGCTCTAAACAGAGGGATTTTCTGAAATTTTTAAACTACACCCAATTTAGTATATCTTCTATATTTTATATTATATTTAATTATTTATATTATATTATATTAAAAGAAGACACCATATATTATATTATATGCACATTCTCATATTATATTATGTTAACTATGAATGGAGAGGTCTCCTCACATTTTAAACTAAGATTTTTTAATGTTTTCTACTTTTCTCTTCTTAAAAACTCAAGTTTGATTTATAGACGTTGATGATCTCAAAGTGAAATGAAATTTGAACACTCCCTAACATGAATGTTAAATTAATATAATACACTACAACAAAAAGAACTTTTAGCGGCAATAAATAGACACATTAATAAAGAGTGCTAAAGTCTTTACCGACATTAGTTAAGTGTCATTATATCCAATGTCGCTAAAGCATTTAGGGACATATACAAAGAGCGCTAATTGCCGCTAAAAATACATATTTAGCGGCAATTGCTAATTAATTGCCGCTAAAAATATTTTTTTATATAATGATACTTCAACTAAAAGCATCCAATTTACTATATCTTCTATATTTTATATCAATATTTATTTATATTATATTATATTAAAAGTAAGAACTCCAAAAACATATTAATAACTAAGTAATGCACTATGTGGTAGGGAGTATAAATTATATTTAAGAGGTGCAACTAAGAGATATTAAGAATGACTAACTTTCAAAAGTAATCATAAGAAAGTTTACATCCACTATTATAGGAACTTATACTTTATCATTCATCTTATAATTTTTTACTTATTTTATTTCTTTAATAATGTTCACATATTTTTTAAAAATAGTGTAGTACATGGTTTGATATTCACGTGCAACGCATGTGCGTCAAAACTATATATATATATATATATATATATATATATATATATATATATATATATATATA